>JASBNA010000133.1:0-46179 GCA_038087015.1 Cerrena zonata | reverse complement strand
GCAGTCACGAGGAGGGTGCGCGTAAAGAGGAGGATGAGACACCACCAGTTCCTATGGAGACTGAGACAGCAGCCTAGTGGTAGCTTTTCATTTTTAGCTTCTGTCTCGTGTGTTGTATCTTTTTTTACCGAGACGGAAGAGTTGAATATTCCCGAGTCGTAGTACTAGTCTTTGTGCGCTTATCCTTATTACTCCGTCCTCTGATCATCTCGACATTGCGGGCACAATATTTCATCTTTCTTTTACATCCCTCTCTCCTTTCCTCCATCTCTCTCGTTTGTCTGCTGTGAACGTCGCCACCCAACCAGTCTCTCGTTGCATAACACCTCCCTAAAACAGTGGACATCTTGACATCTTGATTGACACGCGCAGGCAGTGCAGCCTACAGTTCCCGCGAAGGAGGTCTCGGAGAATACCTTGGTTCAAACCAGCTAGCAATGTCCACTCCAGCACCGTCCTCATCGAATGAGGGTGGTCGATCACGGCATTCAACGCTTGATACCGTAACCGACGAGATAACTGATGCATACGGAGGAGAGGATTCCCTAGCATACACGGATGAACCCGTACAGGATCATAGACATGTTGTACAGCATGAAGGTACGCTATTCATCTTGTACACTCACCCTCTAACATGCTTACAGATGATCTCTGCGTGAGCTAGGTTCTCGTCGAAGTAGTGCTCATCAGGCGCAAGATGGAGGGCCAGTTGCAGACGATGCGCCTCCTCCACCACCTTACCAGCTCACCGCAGCGATCGACAGTCTCTCTGCGTTACGAATAACTGATGTCCCACCGCGTACATCCTCAGCTATGGCTATGTCTCCCGTTCGATCGCCTCAAGCCCGATCTAGGCCGTCCGATGTAACCTCCGTTCATTCCAGCAGAAGTGCTCATAGCAATTACACTAGTCCTCATGACTCGTGGGGTTATGAACCTTCAGTCGTCGAGACGGATCGTACAAGCTCGTACTCCCAAGATGAACGGTATGGTCCTATGCCACCACAGAACGGTGTGAACGGCGGACATTACCCACCTGGGCCACCCCTACCAGCAGGACCACATCCCACGCATGGTTATGTACCGCAAGCTGGTTATCCTGACCAACGTGCTTATGGGTATGCTCCTACTCCACAACCCATGGGTCCTCCTCAACAGGATTTCAATCCTTTATACCTTGCAGCATCGAATGTTCTTGGTATGGGTCCCCCTCCAGGTGCCGCACCACCACCGCAGGTTGTCCCCATGCGTGCTCCGTCATTACCGTTCTCTCCAGCACATCCTCATCAGCTTATCCCCCCTCCGAGACCGAGCAGTGCGATGAGTAGCATGTCCTACAATCAGCCTGGACATTACATGCCGCAAGGTGCCGGACCTCCTATGCATCCTGCATCCTCGTCGTCTTCTTTGTATAGAGTTCCAACGAACGCTTCGTCTATTCCAGAGGAGAGAGAGATTGAATTGAGACCCCCGTTGAATAGGGCAGGTACTACCGACCTAGCCTCTCTACAAACCAAGAAGACAAAGGCTATCGACCTGAGCGCTCCCCCTTATACCAAAGAGTATATCGAGCAATACCGTCAACGTATCAAGGACGATCCAGATCCGGAGGCCCACTTTTTGTACGCCAAGTATCTTATCGAAGCTGCCAAAAATGTGGGTGCTACTGCGAAGGATCAGCGTGCCGTGAAAAGGTACCGAGACAATTTGATTCAAGAGTCTCTCAAAGTTATCAGGCGGTTGGCGACTCAAGGTCAAGCTTACGACGAGGCTCAGTTCTTCCTTGCCAACTGCCACGGCACCGGGATGCTCGGTCTACCAGTCGATCATGAGCGCGCATACCATCTTTACCTTCAGGCTGCAAAGCAGAATCACCCTGCTGCTTCGTATCGAGTTGCCGTATGTAATGAGATCGGCGCCGGAACTAGGCGAGAACCTCAGAGAGCGGCTGCGTTCTATCGTAAAGCTGCTTCTCTTGGAGACACCGCGGCGATGTACAAACTCGGTGTCATTCTCATGCGTGGCCATTTGGGAGAACAAGCCAATGCAAGGGAATCCGTTGGATGGCTGAAGCGTGCTGCGGAACAAGCTGATGAAGAGAATCCTCATGCGTTACACGAGCTAGCCATGATTTACGAAAATCCTCAATCTGGAATGGCTCCGTTTGACCCCGTTTATGCCAAAGACCTATACACTCGTGCTGGTCAACTGGGCTACACACATTCGCAGTACAAGCTTGGCCAGGTTTACGAATATGGAGCGCTGACGTGCCCTGTCGATCCACGGCGATCTATCTATTGGTACACGAAGGCTGCGGAGAAGGGACATTCGGAAGCTGAGCTGGCTCTCAGTGGTTGGTACCTCACTGGTAGCGATGGAGTGCTCAAGCAGAGCGACTCTGAAGCGTATTTGTGGGCGAGACGTGCTGCGAACAAAGGTCTCAATAAGGCGGAGTATGCTGTAGGATACTATGCAGAGGTTGGCATTGGCGTGAAGCAGGACATTGAGTTTGCTAAGCGGTGGTACATGCGTGCAGCCGGTGAGTACTAATCATTTTTTCTGTGGAGACAAGATACTTACAGTCGTCTCTTATATAGCGCAAGGCAATAAACGTGCCATGAACCGTCTGACAGAGATGAAGCGTTCCGGAAACAGAAAGATAAACCAAGCACGTCCAACACGTCAAGATGCAAAGGATGAGTGTGTGATTATGTAGTCGCGATAGAATACCCCCATGGCATACCCTCGTAACATCGTTCTCAGCGCTGTCTAATTATTTCCTTGCTTTCGTTTTTTTCATCAATCATCGTACCATACCTTTTCCTTTTCGTTGATTCTCACTCGTCTTTGGCGTCCCCTTGTTTTCAGTCTATGCTACTGTTTTCCTCGGTTTTCTTGAATTTCTCCAATAACTAACGATCATATCTAATGGAAATGCGAATGCGTCATCATGATCGACCGATCACTTCGACCAAAATAAGGCTACAGGCTTGGACTTGTATCTTCATTTCCATCTTGTTCAAAGACATCCACAATCATCTTACCATAAACAATGCCTGAAGACGAAGTCAGATTGTCTTCGCCTCTATGGCTGGTGTTGAACTGACATTCGTAATCGTAGCGGTCGCTATTGGAGTTCCTTGACTCTTCCCAACTTAACTGTTTGAATGAGGAAGGAGAGCATACACTCAAGTCTTTGCTTTCTTCGAAGGCTGTGAACACATCAAGCGATACGTATCTGCTCAGTGATGTTGACGAACAACTACTGCTCAATGTCACGGTACGTCATGCCCCGACATTACGATCTCTGTTGCGAACGATGATTGAAAGTTGGCATTATTAGTTCAACCAATCTGTCCGAGTCCGTTCGCTCATTATCAAGAGCAACGGCAATCCGGAACAAGCTCCCAAGTTGATTAAGTTATTCATCAACAAACCAGCACTTGGCTTTGAGGATGTGGAGGATGCCTCAGAACCTGAAGCAGCACAGGTTATCGAGTTGACTGAGGAACAAGTGAAGAAGGGTCTCCCGATTCCTCTCAGATACGTTCGCTTCCAGGCAGTCAGCAGTCTTCATGTGAGTCAAGTGTCCCTCTGGCGATTTGTATCAAGTTAACGTGAAATGTCTTAAAGATATTTGTCGCGACGAATAATGGTGACGATGCTACACGAATCGATGCCCTGGATGTTTTCGGTATCCCAGCAGCGTATGCCATATTGTTTTTATATCTTTATACTATCATCTTGCTTACTCAAAATATGCAGCGGTGTCAGAGATCTCAGTGGTCTCAAGAAGACAGAAGAGTAAATGTGTCATGACGTAGAAATTACCCTGCCATACAAAATATTAAACAACCATAAAGTAAGCTTGTACACTGCAAACCGATGTTGCTGTTACTTCCCATCTATTTGCAACCACATACTCCAACGTCTACGCTCCTCCTCTGAGCCTTCGAAGACCCAATTGACCGTTTTGATCTCCTTGAACCCCTCTGACATCTTGGGTGCTTCAAACATCGATTTAAAATTGGTGAAGGCGGAATAGGGAAGTAGATCTCGCTTTGGCTAAGACTCATCAACATAACTCGTAAAATAATGAGAGATGCGTAAACACGAACCTGCTTTGAACCGGGTGGCATGTTGAATGCGCGATAGAGGTTGTTATGCCATGCTAATTCAATGGACCCCTCAAATAAAATACATCTGTTTGACGATGAGTGATAGAAAACGAGTATGATCATTTAGTCTCACCTGATGGGCACCCTATGGCGTTGAGAAAGATCTATGTAGTATTTTCTAGTGACCTGATCTCGATTGGTATTGTCTTGGCGGTGCATAAGTTAGAATAATTAGACGAGAACTATATGCGAGTTACTCACCAACCACGCAGCTTCGTCCTTCCTTCATAACCTGCTCCACACGCTTGATACATTTATCACGGGATTTTAGGGTATCTTGGTTTACATGGATGTAACCTGCAGGCTCGAAGTGCTTCTTGAAAAATGATGTCTTCCCTAAAGAAGGCATACCAGCGAATAAAACAATTTCTTGTGCCCCATTGGTTGGCACAAGAGGGGTCGAGGAAGGTGTGTATGAGGGAACTGAAATGATTATCAGTAAAATTGTCAAGTGGACTTCGGAGTTATACGAACGATTGGTTGGTAGCGTAGAGACGTTAAAACCTGGTAGCTTGTAGGGAGCCGCTGGAAGTCCGAGGAAATATTCCTTGATTATGATATCAGCATCGGATTGGCGGACTGAGAGTAGTGCAACAAACCTCTGGTGTTGAGAATGGAATACCAATATTGAGCGCAAGCTTTCTATCGGTCGAGGCAAAATCACCTGCCCGACCGGCAGCATCTCCGACAAAGAATGATTTGTCGCTATCTGTATGTTTATTTGTTCAGCACCACGATATCGATACAGAAGACCGTTTAATCTTACCGATAGTCACTCCGTCTTCCCGAAAGAGAGCTTCTAGTGCATACCACATGCCTGGCATAGGCTTGCGATATCCGTTCTTTGCCGTTGCGGCATAAAGGTGGAACGGAACCTCCGATAGCTTTATGAGTGTGAGTTTAAGAAGTAGGGAAGAAGTACTAGAGGGTAACAAACCGCTGAGGCAATGTAAGGAATTTTCTTCTTCCAATTATCGATAGCTTTGTCTCCGCGGAGAGCCTGGTTTGTGAAAATCACGATTGTATATCTGGAGACCATAAATACAAGAATAAAATAGAGGAAAAACAAACATACCCTTCTTCGTAAAGGCTCTTCAGTTTGTTAGGCACGATAGGTCTCCACCACTTAAATGTCGACGGGTCCTGTTTCTTTCCGAAGGAAGACTCAATGAGACAACCGTCCAAGTCGAAAGCTGCGACTTTGGCATGCAGTTTAGGAGCTAGGTTCACACCGTGGAGACATGTGCCCGAACGACCTAAAGGTTTGGCCCATTGAAAATCGGACGCCTGTGGTTTCGAGAATATTGGAAACACTGTAGGGCGATATTGTGTGAGCCATTCAATAGAAAGTACGCGACATGGCATGACATATACCTTTCGCGACTTTTGTTGTCGACGTGGACGCGGAAACCTCTTCGAGGTGGTCTGCGTTCCGTTTCAAGGATGTCTCTACGCGTCATATGAATTGTCAGTATATAAGGCGAGTTTGCAATACACATACTTTGAGTTACACTTCTACTTGACGAAGCAGAGGCCATTTTGGAAATATTACGGTATGGGCCTCGACGCGAGTAGCAAACGCGGAGATACGGGAGCAGCTTGCCACCGTGTACGTTTAATTGCTGTATAAATCGAGAACAACCTGCCACACTTATTAAGGATAGGAAAAGAGTATCCTTACGGAGTTGACAGGAGCATGTAGTCATGATAGAACCCGATCTATGATTACATTTTATGCTAAAAGCGCCCGCGGAACTTCGAAACCCGAGAAGCTGTCATTCAATCCAACTTGCTTGGCCTTACCGAGCCTCGCAATTTGCAAAAGGACTAGCCGTAAGTATCATCGTGTTTACTGTTACACACATACCCCAGTTCAGAATTACACTATAGTCTGTGGCTAATGGCTTTGCGGAATGATTATCCCGCTTGCTTCCCATATGATCGGTTGACCCAGTGCTTGCAATGATTGTCATTGATTGGTTCTGCCACCCAGATTGCAACATCATGGATCTCGATCGACGTAAGGTACTGCTACCGGTATCTAGCCGATAATGCGAGAGTGATTAGAGAACTTTTAGGCTCCAAATAAATGAACGACATCTCTTCCTCTCCCCCCGCCATTGCTGGCATATGCCATAGTCCATTTACCCCATACTACCGCATCCATTCTTTTCCTCAGACACTCATTCTAACCTACGACACTCTTTAAAACATACCCGGACCAATGGCCCACGACGATACCATTCCGTTCTTGGACGAGCCTCCCCAAACACCATGGCGCATCCGTATGCACGAGTCCAATCGTCGCTCTCGTACCTTCAAGCGCATTGTAACATTTTCGGCCCTCCTTGCTATCGTAATACCATTCTCGCTATTGTTCACATACTTTCATCAATCTTCCGGTTCCTCGCCGGAAGACCTCACTGTGATTCTGGATGTCAATGCTCCCAAACAACCGTCCTTACCGCCGGATCATACGACCCCGCTCAACGTTTCTGAGCATGCTGTTCAGCACAGTGGTGGACCTGTAGTTGAGGTCGAACCAATCATTTTTTCCCTGATTATGTTTTCCTATGATTCGGCCAGTGAAGGCGCCATTCTCATGAAGGTATGTTCTTGCCTATCTCATCAAGTTTGAAATTCCGGCGTCTTCATGCATACATTCGCAGTCGGTTCTGATGTACTCATCACGGCCTGTGGAGTTCCATATCATTTGCGATGAAGTAGCCAGAACGTACCTCGAACGGCGGTTGGCATTAGTCAAGCGTCCGCCTCGAAATATCGTCGTCAAATTCTACGACATGCCCATGTCCAGTCTACGAGCCCGAATTGAGCGGGAAGGGGCGATCGCATCCGACCATTCGGCGGGTTCACGTAAGTTACCCCTGCACAATCACGTACATGACAGATTGTCCTGACCTCCTACGATTACAGCTGGTCTCTTAAAACTGTTTATCCACGAAGTGTTGCCTGAAACGATCAAGAAGTCCATTTTTGTTGACACAGACGCTTTCTTCATCAGCGATCCGGCCCTCTTATGGCAGCAGTTTGAATCTTTCCAGGACCAAATCGCTATTTCGTTACCTACTCATGGAGACCAGAATGAAGCAGAATGGCACTATGCCAGTAACATTTGCTCATGTGTTATGCTCCTTGATCTGGAAAAGCTTCGCAATATCCGGCTTATGGATTCTAAAGTCTACCGCGAACAAGACTTGCCCGCGCTCTCACCACCTGCTTTTACCGCCATGTATGGACCACCTGGACCGAACGGCCACTACGTCGATGTCAAACTCGGTGACCAAGGATATTGGTGGGCGATTGTTAGTCACCGACCTGAAATTCTCCAGCATCTCAGCTATGATTGGGAGGTCTCGAGCTGTCTAGTCTCTATGTATGGGACCTCGCTCGGTCAAGATGACGCCTCAGACTCGGACGAACTGTCTCATCAAATTCACACGTTTAATACCGCAGAGGAAGGTCATGTCATTATGCCCAAGCTCGTGCATTTGTAAGTGTTTTGTTGGTTTCTTCGATGTTGGGAACCATACTCATTATATGCAGCAATTGTTTGAATACCGAGCGATATCACGAATGGGATGGCTGGTCAGATCCCAACGACGATCTGGGTCGAGCTTGGGGTCCCGCCGTCAAGTACCACGCTGGAAGCAAATGGCTTTGGCTTAACCTCCCACCACATCTCTATCACCTCAACACTTCCCTCTCCATCGAGACTATCTACGATGTGAAGTTCTTAGATGAACGGTCAGCTTAGTTTTAGAATCAGATATGATGGAACCGGGTTCCATCTCGGCTTTCTCTAGTATATGTTCCATGGATATCTAGTACTGTACATTTGAATAGGAATCTAGTCGCCCCGATCTAGCCCAATGTTGATTGATAATGTACGTCAGCGTTCCCTTATTGTTTGTCTCCGTAGTATTCTCGTCCAATGGTAGGAGCCACCTTGGGTTGGGTCATACCGGGCTTTGGTCGATGGGTATCCACAGCTCCGATAGGTAAAGTATATCTGTAAATATCTTTCAGTATTGTATTCCACTTTCAAATTGCGAGAAACAATCACCTTTCTTCGTCACAACCGTAGGCCTTGGGCGTTAGTTTGATGACAGTGTGCAGAGGAATCTTGATGTAAGGGAGGTCTGCTTGGGGCAGGTTATGGAAATACGCATACCTAGATCGATTTTAGCATTATAATCTCACCGCGAAATTTCCCGAGACACTTACAAACATCGCAGAATTGCCTGATGTCCGATGATCAGGATGTTCTCTTGTCGCTCGAGTTCCATAATAACAGGCTCGAGACGAATGACGACGTCACGATACGACTCCCCACCTTAAGTAATATGATGTGAGTATTGCGCATTGCGGATATTAAAGTACGAACCTCGATAGCGGTAGTTGAACTTGTCTTCGTCCCGGTTAGCGAAATCTTCGGGGTAAGCTTGCTACAAAAGGAAGTCGTATAAGCCCAAATTGAATGATACGATATGGTAAAGTTTACCTCAATCTCCTCGTAAGTCATCCCATCACAGACACCAGCATCCAGTTCATCTAATGACTTCCATGTGAGCTTGTTGTAAGATAAGTGCTGAGCAGTCTGGATAGTTCGTTGGAGTGTCGATGTCCACACCTGTACATCGAAGTTAATAAACGGCACATGTCTTGGTCAGGAATAACATACCGTTAGCGGTGCATCACCGATATTGTCAGTAATTAGAGCAGGAAGTGCTGTTGCGTATTTCATGCCTCGTTCCGATAAAGGTGCATCTCCGCCAATCTTGCCTTCAACGTTGAACTGACTTTCTCCGTGCTACGAACAAAGTTATTAACATTTCGCATTCAGAATATTGTGGACGACGCACTCGAGAGAAGAATATACTTCTAGGTTTCAGATGAAGATTCATGAGATAGAACGCGATCCGACTCTGGAGGTAACCATTAATCCTGCATACAGTCACTTGGCTACCAACGTTTTTGATACGCAGGTAAGACAGGTGTGGTTCAGTGATAGTCTCGTAGACAGCTTCGTATTCTTTGATACGTCGCAAGAAATCTTGATGGGCCTTCTCCCGAGACATGTCTTTATAGTCAGGATCTCCGGAGCTGACTTTCAGGGCAACGTTCGCAGCGATAATGGCAGGGTCGTCACAGGTAGACTCGAGAAAGATGGTCACAAAACCTTTCTCTTTGGCGACACGGTTCACGATTTGCTGCCTTAGAGGGTATGAGTGATCGCTACGGGAAAATGTAGAGGTTTCTTACCGTCGACTGACGGTACTATTCGTCGCGTCTAGTAGTGAATGGAATTAGAATCAAAATGACGTCTAATACGCCCGAAGTTTTGAATCACCATGTATACCCACGTTTCCACCTGAATGAAGCCATTGAATTAGCATTTCCAGACTGTCGGAAGCGAGCTGATCTCTGAGCTTCGTAGCCTCAACGTTATCGTGGCTAAAATATGACGCGGTGTGATCTTCTCTTTGTCCGCTTCTAGATAGAATGCATCGTAAGATGAGCGCAGTGTATATGGATGTTGGGGGACCAACTGTTGTGCTTTCTGCCTAGCCCGGGACCGTCGTAGTTGACCAACATTGAAGACCTAGGTTATATACGTTCATATCGCAACTGTATAAACAAGGGGCAAGGGTGAGACGTACCTTCACATCGTACTCCAACCACTAGGAAAGTTTAGCAAGCAGAAGTAGACGTGAAAACAAGCACGCTCACTTTGAGATATCTCATGAGCTTATTGCTTAGATAGGATTTACCTCGGGCGGGCAATCCCACCTATTATTATATCATCAGCTTCCTGATCTTAGGCCTAGGTATGTGTATGTACCATCGCAAGCACGATCTTTGCCTCAGAGTAATCAGGCTTGGCAACTTCAGGACGAATATAAGGAAAGCTATTGACTTCTGATACAGATGTACTCACCCTTGTTGCCAATCCCTACAACGGAAACGGGTGGCGTTGCAGCCTGAGATACAATTCTACTTGCTGCGCTGGATTGGTCGAATTGTTTCAACCTTTACGAACATTAGAATATGCCGTATACATGTATATGTCTAACTGACATCGGCCCACCAGCACCAAACATGGCTGGAGGTGATGTGGGTGAAAGGAGGCCTTCCGATGGCTGAACATCTTCCTTTAACGCATCGTTGACCTGGGTAAGGTCCTCAACAGTGAGAGCAGGGGGATCCATGACGGTAGTGGGGAAGTGCGGGGATCATGTATGCCGACCAGCGATAAAACGGATCTACAACTCGATCACCTTACATAATGCCTACCCTTCCTCCGTTTCGCGAGTTAAAAGTTAATTGGTATCAGTATACCGAGTGAGTATGCAACACAGATAGTACAAATTATAGTCTAAGCAGAGACCACAATGAAGCAGGAAGAGGGATATAAATCGCGCGACTAAATCGTCAATGTGCAAGAACGAAAGGTCCACCTGGGTCTATGTCACAATACAACGCCGTTGCTTCACCATCTTGCCCCACTTTCCCCGCATGCTCTCTCGCAACGCCAACGAGAACACATCTTGGACGCCATCGCCAGTCTTCGCAGAACATTCAATATACTTCGCTCCGATCTCTTTGGCGACAGCTGCACCTCGCTCTGCTGATACGGTAGTTTGACCTTGGGCACTAAGCATACGTCGTGTTTGTTCGTCCCTTCGAAGATCTGTCTTCGTTCCGACAAGGATCAATGGTGTCCCTTCACAGAAATGCGCGACTTCCGGATACCACTGATCACTATGTTCAGTATGTATGTCACGGATATATTGATGCGATACCAACCTTATCTTGAACATTGCCAAGACTGACGGGGAAGTCAATTGAGAACACGATTAGGATTACATCGCTCTCGGGGTAACTTAGAGGTCGTAGTCGATCGTACTCTTCTTGACCGGCAGTGTCCCAAAGTGCGAGTTCGACCAGTCGTCCCTCAAACTGAACGAGTGTGACATAGTTCTCAAATACGGTTGGAATGTAGGCCTGCATAGCACATCATTGCAACACGGTCAAGCAACAGTCAAGCGAACTGACGTACCTCTGGGAATCGGTTCTCGGCGTAGACAATGAGGAGGCATGTCTTTCCGCAGCCACCTTTGGGACAATTCTAACTCAAGATACAGGGCACAGCAAAGGACTGACTTGCGCACCGTCACCAACAACTACAAGCTTTTTCTTGAGATCTGGTCTCCTGGGTGTTGAAGAAGATGAAGAGGCTGAATGTGATGGGTTCATTGGACTATAATTACAGCGTGGACGTGATTGAGTGGTGGTTTGTTGCGCGTGGAGGATATGATTGAGTGAGGTCGGATTGGATGTGATGACAAAGTGGTTCGGAAACAGGAGGCAGTTGTGTAGAGTGGACAAGGCGGGGATAGTAGAAAGAACACACCTTGGAACGCACACTCCGTGCATCTACAGTGGCACGATCATGTGACACACGCGTCCACCTTCCCGTTCTTTCATCCCTTCCACCACCATGGAACAACATGCTACTCAAGGTAGGTTCCATTCCAACTCAAATTGATCCACATAGATCTCATGCTCTTATCATTCCCTAGCCACGATCGAGGTCAAACATTTACGCGACGAACTCAATCGACAATTGGAGATCAATCGTTTAGCCCGAGAGCAAATCAAACCGGCCTTGGAGCTTCTTTGTGAGGTCCAGCGCGAAAATGGTCGCCTGAGCGCAGAGCTGGAACACTTGCAAGTGGAGAACGGTCGGTTGAAGGAAGTGATCGATCGAAGAGAAGGAGACGGCATTGATAGACAGCACCCAATGTGCGTAAATCGCTTTGCTTCGTTCCTTACTAGACCTTGACATATGGCGCGGGGTATCCAGTAATCTTACAGATGACTCTGAAACTGTTCGTTCTTTGAAAGAACAACTTGCCTGTCTGCAGCAACAATACGACAATCTATTCCAAGAGAAAGAGCAAGCAAGTCGCCGCTACCAGGAACACTATCGCAAGTGGCGGAACTTCAAGAAATGGCTTGCAAATGAGCAGTCTGCCCGATTGTCAGACTTCGTCGATCCCCTCGGCACCCCTTCCACTGCTCGACTGCAAAAGATCCAGCGGGTTGTACATCCATCATCGCCCAACTCAAACGACGATAATGATGAAGACATGCGTAAGTTTCACAGGTCCTTGCTTCCTGTGTTTTCTAACTTTGATTCTCAGTAACACATGAACCGATTCCGACGACACTCAGGGCCTCCCCAATGCGCAATAGTCTTCCACTACAAGATGTCTCGTTACAACATAATCCTATCCCATCTCTGCTCGGTCGCTCAAGAGTGCTGAGTGAGCCTACTTCTCCGACTATCAGTCAAACCAAGTATGTTTTTTTTCTCACATTATACTCGGTATATTACTTATGCATGTCAGGCACCCAATCAAGGATAGTTATAAGGCTGATTGTAAACACCCCCAAGATGTAAGTACATCAAAATCACAAGGATTCCAAAAGCTTGACTATTGATTTAGGATATCACTATTACTTATCCTGCAAAATTGACTGCTCCCCTTTGGCGCACACCCAGGAAGAAGACAAGAGAAGAAAGTGAAACTATTCAACAGTATATGCCTACTATTTCCAATCATCAGATTGCAGAAGAGATGCCTCAAACACCACCTGGCTACTGGAATATAGGCTTTCCAGATACTCAGGAAATTGAACTTATCAACAGACAGGGTCAGCAATTGTATCATAAATAAATTATAGATATTTGGGGTGTTTGTTATGTTGTGTTGTTGTGGTTGTTTGTTTGTTTGTTGGGGAGGATGACTACCAGCTAGTAACTAAATTGAACTAGTAAATATATTAAGTAGCTGGCTTTTTATGTTGTGTAGTCACCACATATTGTATATTGCTTATTAGAGAATAATATAAAAGATAAATACAGAGACATGTTTTTAAATATAATAAGTACCTGGGGTAGTACTGTAGCAGAGTTAATCTGGACTATTTTTCTAATTATTTGAGAATAATGAAAGGAAGTATTTTGAATAGACAGTGTTTTTAATATTGTGTTAGAGAAATCAAGCCATGCCTTGTTATACTGAGCACCACATAGTATTTCTTATTATATTATGATCTCTTAGATAGTTACCCTTTGTTTAGCCGTAGTATTGCTACCATCTTTTCTATTTCCCTATCTATGTTTTCTTCCATTGCTCCTACATTTTTCATACTATATAAAGAATGTCTTCTACTGTAGATGCACCTCAATCATTAGCTATGATGCTCATTGGGATATGTACATTTCTCTTTCTGTGTTCCTGCAAGTAGCTGACTTAGATGCATAGAACTCTCTTATCTGTTCAATAGATACTTAGTGGTTCTACTAAATATATACAAATTATTAGCTTCAACACTCATTGGAAATTCTCTTGTCTGTTCAATATATTGGTGGTTTCTGTTCTGTGTGGAAAATAATCTTAATATATGGAGCAGAAGTTACTTGAGATAGATCAACATGATGTAAAAACAGGAACTCACAAATCAATATTTATGCTTGCAACTGACTGTCTCTGAGATTTGTTAATTATTATTGCAAATACAAAGTGGATAGGAAAGTGACAGCAACAAAGTTGAAATGATAGGCCACAGTCTTTTTCTATTACAGTATATATTATGTAAAAGATAACTATGTGTTTTTCTATACCTTTGTTGTCAATAAGATAAATCTCTAACACTTTTATTGTAGAATTGCTTGAGAGCACTATTGATGAAATCAGCATTACAAAAAATCATAACTGGGTATCTAATTTTAAGTGTGAGCTTTGATTATATTAATATCACTATTGCATAAGCTAAAGACAGTGAAACTAAGGAAATATGAGTCTGTAAAATAGTTGATATAATTAGGATAAGGATCATTATATATTTTCTAGATAAGATTTTGCACTATGTTTTGACTTAGTATTATTTGCACTAGCAATATGATGGTACTATCAGAAGATATATGCTGGCTATATCTTATTTACAAAAGCCAGTCAGCAAATTTTTAATTAGCAGCACTTTGACCAAGTCATATATTAGTTTTGAAAAAGAGAACTTTGATATATTGCAAAAGATTGAATCTTAAAAGTAAGGCAGCAACAATTTATATATATAAATTACAAATTATAATTTATAAGATCTGCTAAAAGTCACTACCAGAAATCAGAGTCATATTTTTAAATAAAGTAATACTATCTCAGATATCCTAAGAATTGTTTTAGCAAATATTACATTGGTACTTTATCTTAGATAATTAAGCTGGTTTTATATAACAGCTTTGCTAAAAAGCTATCTTTTGTGATCTGGCAATATGATAATTATTTAAAATTTAAACAGGAATAAATACCTTCTTTAACAAATAACTATTCAGAGTTCAGAGTTTAAGTTAGTTAAGTTTATATTTTAGGCTCTAAATAGGGCAGATACACCTAGGTCAGGTTAAAGATCTAACTATGTATATACAAAAGATATATAGTTAGAGAAGACCCCTTCTTAGTCAATTAAGTAAATAGGATAAATTGTACAAAAATAAAGAATAAGTTATGTGGAATAAAAGATGAGTTATGGTACAAGATAAGAAGTCATGAAATATGTCAGAAGATAATAGGGCAGGAACAATGCATGTGCTATATTGTGTGAGTGCTACAGTATCTATAAGGTAAGATAAGATAGTGAGTCCAGAAAGAAATAATGTCATAGTACAGATAAGATAAAGAAGATAAAGGAAAAGTATATTTGTTACAACAAAATGAGAAAATCTTAGATAATATAATATATAAAACAATCTTCTCCTTACTCCTAAGCTTAATACAAATTGCATAATAATAGAATGTCTCTTCAGATGGGATATTGACTGCATCAATAATCATATTATAAGTATATCTTTGCTTTATATATATTTAACCTTTATAAATATAGCTATTTTGAGCAAGTTAGGTAATATTATAACTGAGCTATTTATTCTGAAAATTGCTCTATAATATTGTAGAATTGTGATATAGTAGAATAAATCTCTAATAAATAATAATAATCTTTTTGAATTCTAAGTTTACTATCCTTCAAAGTGGAGCCCTATATTGGATAAAATATACAGTGGTATAAAACATAATTGAAGTAACACCCTCTCTTCCTTTTTATATAACTAATATGTAATTGCATGCTCCTATGGAAGTAGAAGCATGAGTGCAAGGGCTGTCTTTTATCAAAAAGTAAAAATCTGATCTATTTTATCCCTCTTCTATTTTTTTCTGTTAATCTCCTCCCATGTAAATGATAATGTCTGCTAGTTATGTAAGCTAGATGACATGAGTCTGAATGCAAGTAAAGCTCTAATGGTAACTATTACAGACTGAGCTTTGACACTCATCCAATTTGCCTTAGCCCCTAGTCTAGGGTTGGACTTAAGGGATTTCCCCTTGCTTCTATTTGATTGTCACAAGTACGCTTCTCTTTGCCTTTATCCTGTTGTAGTTATAGTGTTCCCACACATATGCCTGCCATCTTCAAAGCTTCTCAGCTTTCTCCATCCTATTATTAGTTTGCTATACTTCTGCTATTCCGTCTGCCTTCCGTTCTATAGTTAGCATTCCACCTGCCTTCTATATCGATAGTTAGCATGCACTGCCTTAGTGCACAGACCATCTAAGTTAGTATATATAGTTGCCCTTTATACAGGTCAAGCCCAAGCTTGATCTACCTGTTACTATCAGTCTATACATCTCATAACACTATCTTGTCTTATGTAATCTCAGTTCTACTTGGGTACTCATAAGTTATAACCAGGGTTGGTTGTAACAGTAACTTTTCAAAATCTTGGATCTGCATAAAGATGTTGCTAGGGCCTATCTTAGAATGATCAGTCTAGTATCTGGAAGATCATCTTCACTTCTCTTGTTTTTTTCTTTCTCTCTATATGTTTCTTTTTTCTTTATGTTTTCTAAGTCTTCATAGGGCAAGTATTTGAACATTGGTTGGATGGCTAGCAGGTGTGAAGAGAGCATATAGAATGACCATGCTGTACCCTTGAGTGTATGCTGAAGCTTGCTTTTAGCTTTGTTGTGAGTTGAACAGATTATCAAAAGATAGAAAGAGGTTTTATATTTGTTCTTGCAGGATGAACACAGTAGGGAGTTGGCTTTGTCAATTTGATGAAGGTACTTGTTGAATAGAGGATGTCACATTTTTGGCTGTATCAGAAGAGTAGCTATCAGTTTATTGAAATCTTCTAAGAAAAGAGGTAGTGAGAAGAGGTTAAGTTTGATATAGCATAGTGATTTTTTTCACATATACTTTGCTGTATTTTTAATATTATCCTGATTGGTTTGATGTAGCTTAGCAGTGCTAAGTGCAAAAGCACTAAATTTCTTCAGAAGATTTCTATTAGTTATTACAAGTTGCTGAGCTGCCTCTTTGGCCTTGCAGTCAGATGCTTCATTTTCTACTATACCTATATATCCTAGAACCTATTGGAGGGTGAGCTTGATATTTGTTTCTTTTTGACATCTTTGAGAACCTGATAAAACCAGTCCACCAGATATTGACCTTTTCCTGATCATCTTATGCTAACTGCTGTAATTGCTACTTGGTTGTCTACACCAATAGAACATAATTGTGCTAAGTGCTGTTTTTTGAGGAGGAGAAGACTGAGTATAAGACCTACTAGCTCAGCTTCAAAGACTATGTGTTTATCAGATTTCCCTAGGTAGAGTTTTAGCATAAATATGAATGTCCTATTATGACTATACAGTAGCACAGTGGTACCAACTTCTTTATAGTCAGAATTATCTAAATATATACTTATACTATCTTTTGCTATCTATTGCATCTGCTCTTTCTGCACTTCCTCCTTGTTCTTGGCTACTAATATCTTGAAGCTGAGTTTTCATCCTGGCAAATGTTGTGCTATTGAGATTTTCTCTATGAGTTTTGGTTAAGGCTCATAGGCGCTAAAAAGATTATGAAGAGGTAAGTGATGTTTCTTGAGGTGAGAAAAATGTCCAGCATTAGTGATATGTTTAGCAAGAGGGTGAGAGAGGGGGGGTTAGCAGAGTCTAACTAGCTTGTTGGCAAAGCTTGTTAATGATAAGGTTGAGTAGTGCAGTGTTCATGTATGCAAATAGCATATCCATTGCCAAGAATTGAAATATATCTGAAATCATCAGAAGCTTATCTATGTATCATAGCAAGTTTTTATATCACACTTATTGATTCTTTTATATTCTTGGTTCCAGGTAGTTTGACTATTGATATGAGAAAAATATCTGTAACATACAGCATACTGAGAATAGTCATTGCAAGATAAAGTTTTTTTGACCAATGTATTAGAATTTCTATCATGGATCTTGCTACTTATCAGAAATAAAGAATCCATTTGGTACTCTTTTCTATTGCAAGAAAGGTGTGTTTTTTGAACCAGAGTCATTAGATAATAACCTCTAGAAATTTGTAGTCAGCTTTTAGTTCTATAACAGAGTCATTGAGAGTGAGAGAGAGTTCTAGGTCTTTGCCTTTTAAGGCTATGTTGATAAGGCCAAACCTATTGAGTGCAAACTTTGAGTTGTGTATTTTAGACTATTTGTTGGCCTCTTCTGGTATATCTATGAAGGGCTTCAGTTGTTGTAGAGCCTCTTCTCTGTTGTCACCAGAGCTGATTGCTATCATATTATATATATTGCTAATATTCTGAATCAAATGATATTTTTTTCCTAATTAAATATAAGTGTTTATCTAATATTGATAATCTATCTAATTAGAAGCATATTTCTCTCTAACTCTCCTAGTTTTGAGATATATATATCGATATTAATACTAATCTTGTTTTTGTGTAGTATGTAAATATCAACTTACTGTCATTATTGCTAGTGGTTTCTAAGATATTAGCTGAAAATATCTATTTAAAAAAGGTTTTATAGAATATTTATCTAATTAATCATATAATATTAATAGAAGAAATTGAAAGCCTCAGATCTATATTCCTCTCAAAATTCTGGTTTGAGTAATATATAATATATACCTAATTTATAGAAAATAATGAGGAAATCTTGGATATCTAAAACTGAATGACTTAGAGATTATCTCATACTAACTCAATTATATATTATAATTTAGCAGTTCAATTGGCTCTGTTAAAGCTATGCTGAGAAGCTCCAGATTAGGGCTTTTGAATAAGCTCTCACATGCTCTGCTATGTTATCCCTCAAAATTTGAGCATTGTTTACAAGATACTCTGTTCTCCTTTACCTTTTTCTCTATATCTCACTTAGTGGTAGTTAGTTTCTTTTGATTTTAGGCTTATTCTGATATACTTTTTAGCTGCTATGCTTTTACTTCTACCATATTGCTACTATCACTGCATAAAATACAAAGTTATAGAAGTTTATCACTATCACATCACAAGTGCATGATAAGTACATGTCACTTGAGAAATGAGCCAATGCTGGCAGGGCACAATTCCTTCAGAGGCTTATAAATGTTCTAATATATGCTGTGAGATTAAGAAATAATTATAATTTGCTATTAAAATTAAATTGAATATGATAGTATTGCAGAATCTTTTTATTCTTTTTTTTCTCTTCATAGTTAATTTTGTCATATATAAAGGTGAAATTATAATAAGATTATAATTATATACATATCTCATATTTTAATTTATCTATTATCTTATAAAGCATCTAGGTTTTACAATGCTATCTTTCTAATACTATTATATCTTATAATATTGCATATATATCTAAGATAATTTATATTATATAGTCAAATAATAAACTATATAAGGTCTGAGATTGGGATAACATTACTTACATATAGTGTTATATAATAGAGCATCAAAAACAGTATTTAATAAGACTTTAAAATAAATAGTTTGGTAATAAATTTAAAAAAAAATAGATTAAAGAATAGAAATATATATATTCAAATTAAAGAGTAAGTTAAGTGCTTTTGGAGGAACATATGATACTCAATAGCACTATCATTATATAGAGCTCAAAAAATGCTTTTAAATAATATATAATAATATAAGGTTTGGATAAATATTGGGCCAAATATATAGATATCAAGTTTGAGGCCTGTGATTGGCTAGAGACTTGAAAGTGCACTCAGTTACTATATATGGACAGGTGGTTAGATTATATAATCAGGAGATAATTATCTAATAATGTATTCTAATGCAGAAAATCTGAAGGAAAAAGGCTTAGAATTAATAGAGCTGATATAAGCATTTGTGCTCACTATGCAAAGGTGTCTGGATACTGTGCAAAGATGTCTGCTTACTGCCTATGACATAGCTGACTTATGGTTATACTAGAATGGGCCCAGAATTGGCTCCAGCTACATCATAGTCAGTGAGCAAATAGGCTTACCTAATGATTGCTAATTAATATTACCTAACCATATTATATAAGTACTTAATCACTAAAATGAGATTTGAGAGAACAAGTTATGTAACATATTATATAAACATAAGATAATATTACTATATATAGCAATTACTAAATGTCTATTACCAAAATGAAATCTGAGAATATAAGTGAGATAATGTGATTATGTAATTTAAGCACATATACTATATATAGTATTCTTCTCTTGAAATATATAACCATATGTTCTTTCCTTTATAACTTCTCCAGTTGTTATCTAATTCACATACTTTCTACTGCTACTAGGCTTTATTTTTTAACCTCTATATAATAAGCTCTCACATATAGCTCCAAAATAAAGTTTGAGCATTCTCACCACTCAGATTCTTTCATTACTGTTCAATCCCAGCCTAGGGTTCAATAAGCACCAACTTTCCCACTCTTTCTCTAAATCACTATTTTGCAAATATCTTAACATCTTTCCTATAAGATCTCTTTCTATACGAGAGTGACTTGTAGTACAAACTTTGAGTGATTCTGTGGTTCAGGTTTGAGGGCAAAAAATACAGTGGTTGCTGAGATATGAGCTAGAAAAAATTGGCTATAAATTTTAGACTTAGGACTAGGTAGTGTTTTCACATTATGGTACAAATGCCTTAGCAAAGTTCCAACAAAATAAACAATATCTTTGTACCTTATAATGTTGATTGAGAACTGGCCATCCAATAGAAACCACGTTGAAATGAGAGCAATAGTGTTGAGCCAAGAAAAACAACAGCAACATGGGATAGACAGCATTGATAGGCCACAAATCAGGCAATGTAGGCAGCATTAGGAATATCAACTATATAAAAATGAGCCAATGTTGGAAATGTCAACTACAGATGAGGGCAAATATGGCTATGTCAGTGTTGTCTGAGGTGAGACCTTAGACAATATAATATGATGACAAGAAAGATGAGTGATAGATGATTATCTACAAGAGAATACTCAATCACATAGATCACATGCAATGTGATGTCAGATGTTTTTGAGGCATCTAAAGATTAACCTTTTAGAGTTAGTCAATTATTTTTTGGACTGAGACTTAGGGCATCTCTTTACTTTTAGTTATAGAAGCTGACAGAATATAGATATATTCCTATGTCTTTTATCACAGTGTAGGAAAGTGATAGGTGAGATGAATAGAGAAAGGCTAGAGGACCCCAAAACCACTTGGTTGAGCATGAGAGACCTAGTACTTGATGAGAAAGTTGAATACTAAGATAGGGTTTTTGCATCCATATTTATATCTAGCATTAGGCTGTCATGTCCAGAGGTTTTAGACACTTTCCCAAGGATGCATAATGTTTCCAAAGGTAGAAATAGGGAGAGGGACATCTCAGGTTTCCAGAACTATGATTTGAAGATAAGGTTTGTTAGCAAAAAAGGTCATAACATCATATGTTATAGAAGGTAGTTTGTGTCAGACATGGCAATATCAGACTGTATCCTATAGCATGATAGATGGAAAGAAATTACTATATATGGCAAGAGGGTATAAAAAGGTAGGCAGAAGAGAGGAGATTCCAAATATAGTAAAATGATATGTGTGAGAGAAAAATTGAGGTCAGAAATTGCAAAATACATTTTTTAACATAATGGAAAAAAAATGAAAAGGCAAGTTCTGATTGGCTAGTCTTAGCTAAGCACAGGTCTTAAGCACAGATTTAAGCACAGACCTGTTCCTTCATACGAATTTCTTGTAGGCATCATAGACTGTTTTTAGCTTATCAACTGTCATTTTGATATCTTTTAATATCTTTTCTAGCTATAAAAGGAGTCAAAGTACTCCTATATACCTTTTCTTCTGACATGGGGTTCCATAATCCTCTTCTCAAAATTAATCCTAGAAGCAGGTTTTATGCAAAAGGTGATTTTGATAGATTTATACAGAGGCATAACAGCTTCTTATATGATGCTATATATCACTATCAATATATTACTATACTAAGTACTGGAAAAATAAGTACAAAAGACATTCTACTATGCAATTTAGATATGGGTCCCTGGTCAGCTAAAATGTTACAGAAATTGAGTTTCCCAAGAACAATGTGAATGAATCTTCATGTGTCAAAGCTAAAAGGGTCATATTGTATAGATAATAGCAGTTGAAGCATTTAAGCACTATGAAACATTTGCTGAAGAATACCAAACCTTGCTATATAGTCAAGATTTGATATTCCACAGATTCTCCAACTTATCACAGATTTTGCTACCAATGTCTCTTCATCATACAAAGAGATAATGCTTGGGTGGGAGAGAGTGAAATTTCAGAACCAAGATATAGGTCTATTGAGAATGCTTGATGCACTTATTTTATTCTTCTGCACAAACTATGAAGATGGCAAAGTTTTTGCTATATCCTTCAGCATCAACAAAAAACAGAGTGAAGCTGTTGCAATACTTGCTGCTAATAACCCTTAAGATGTTGCTCAATCCTTATCATCTCAACTTGTTCTACAGACCACCTGGGATGCTATGGCCAAAATTTCCAGGAAAGATGAGCTTTTTCCAGCATTAGAGACTGCCATATGTTTTACTGTAGACTTGGTCAAAACACTACTCACCTGTCATATCAACCTCCTTCTTTGATGCTTCCAAAAATGACATTCTGTATATGATAAGTTTCAATGCACATACAGATGGGTAGTTCAAGAAGAATTGGAGGTACATATCAATAGATTAGATGTCTTACTTGAGAAGATTCATAAAATATTCCAAGCTACTTCAACCTTGTGCATGATACTGGATGAAAAGCAGAGGGAGGTCAGCACAGAGGATATTTGGGCTTTTTTAGTAGCTTTCACATACAATTCCCTGTACATTAAGCAGCTAAGTAAAACCATAGAATGTTTAATTAGTTATATTTAAAAGCAAGTGAGTATTTCAGGTAAGTCACTGTGATATGTATATACCATGCTTACATGTATTCAATAGAAGAGAGCAACTTTAATCTTTTCTGTTATATGAAAAAACTCTGTGCCTTTGTCCTCTATGTTAAGAATATCATGTATGGGATGATGCACAAGTCCTGATTCCTGCAAGTGTCTTAAATTCAAGCTCTGAATTCAAGATATCTAGTTGCATTAGGAACACACCATTTCTACAAAGCCTCTCCCACCAACATGAGGCAAGAAAGATGAACTAAAGACTTTCATCTCTGAGGCCTATAGCAGCTGTCACACTTTACACAATAGCAATATGATAGATGCTGTCATCAATACCTTGGTAAAGAAAAGCTGTAGGTTATATGGAGTTTCACCATCACATTGTGAGTGCCTTCTGATAAAATATTATCACAATAATTGAGACTCAGACAAGGCCTATATCTATATTGCTGTCTCAAAGCTTTCATGTTTATAATGTGATATTTTCCTTGACGCATACAATGCCTTCGCTAAGGCTCAAGATCCTCCCAAAATAAAGTTCTCAATTACAGAAAGGCATAACCATGTCTATCCCTATAAGCTTCCAGTAATTGATGCTGCTAACACCATCATAAGAGAACATATGAAATAGATAATAATCTATATCATTGGAGACATCATTGATGAGGACATGCCAAGTATGCACACTCAGTTGTTATCAGAGAGCACATCGGGATCAGACTCTGACCGCTCAGATATGGATTATATGCTTTTTTTATATAGAGATAAAAAATCTACTTTGATTATATAGTATAGGAGAGGCTAGATACAAAATTTGTGATGAAGATTGATTTTTATGTTCAATATATACTCTTATTTGATTCTATTCAATTGCCATCATCAATGATATGCATCATCTATAATTTCATTTTACTCTAATTAGAGAATATGCATGCTCTACAATTTTATACCACAAATTTAATCTTTCTTGAGCAGACATATTTTTTTAAATGTTGGCCATGTGTTAGAATGTACTTTATTTTACATACCTACTTAGCCAGAATGCCCCATTATGACAATAGATCTTTTAACATTATTACCAGTCCTACTCAGGTCCTGAACAAGCGCCAACACAGCCAACTCATACAGGGCAGTTCTGATATGTCCCTTGCCTGCATACCAATCCCCCTAAATCCCTCCAAATCCCTATCAAATCCCTATCATGACTTATATTGCAGTGGGAATTCTTGGCAGTTTTCTTTTTGGTGACAGGGATTTTCTTTCAGGTAACGAGAATTGATGAAAGTTTTCAATTTGATAAGAGGATTGCTGGAGATTATCTAGAGCTATTCCCTTACCATTTTGAATGCTGTGTCTCTATTCAAATTACTCCTGACTCACTTCTTTCATATCTGTCATTATCATTTGTCATACTTAGGGTTTTTTGAGATAAGTTAGAGTTGTGTACCCAGCTCTTCCTGTCATATGCTCCTTCTGTCATGTGCCCCTCCTGTCATGTATCTCACTATGTTTTCCTCACTATGTCCTCTCACTATGTTCCTCTCACTGTGTCTCCTCACTGTGTTTCTCACTATATCTCCTCACCATGTCTCCTCACCATATCTTCTCATCATGTCCCTCACTATCATATTCCCCCTCATTATATTTCTCACTATCATGTTCCCCTATATCATCACACCCACTCTCATCATCATATCTCCCAGTGGCAGTTTCTGGAGGTGAGAATAGAGAGTTTGTTGACATTCTATTTTGTGTTTGCTAAGCAATTTTTTACTTCTATACATCTTGAGAGAATTTGGACACAAAGTGGTTTTTAATAACTTATTTGTAATATTTACTCTATTAATTAAGATCAGACTACATAATAAATATAAAACGTGAAATAAATAAATATACAATATGGTAAGTCTCTAGATAATAATATAATATAGAGATATTAGCCACTAGATATTGTAGTTCTTCTTTTATTTCACTATATAATATTAGTAGCAGATAATATCTGAGTTAATAGAAACACTTATAGACAAAGTTTATATGCTTTATGATCTTTCTAACTACCTGATGATGATATTTTCTGCAAATAAAGTCCAAAGAAGTGGTTAATATCAAGGCTAGGCTGGCTTGAGCTTGGAAGATCAGTTCTAATGGACTGAACATTTACATCTTTGATAAATCCCTTCCCATTGACAGTCTCTGAGACTACTTGTCTATCGGCTTCTTCATCTAGATCTTCAAGCAGCTTCAAGATCAATGTTGAGTTTTGCTCCACCTTTCCAATATTATGTAAAGCCTCAAGTACTGTTGTTTCTTGGTCCTTGATAGTATCATAGTTGATAATGTTAAACGATTCTTGTCTAAATATTCAAATAAGACAGAGGCCCTGCCTGACAAGTATAGCTTTACTTACATTGCACAGTCTCAAAGATACTTTCCCTCTCAAACTCATCCTCATCAGAAGATTCATCATATTGTATGATCTTTAGCTTGAAAGTGCTTTTGCCAGGTTGTTCATGTAGATTCAGGAGTTCCTTGTCCAAGTCAAAATCATCTGAGACAAGATAAGATTTTATTTTATCCTAAGAGGAGATATTATAATTATCTTCATCTATATCATCTTCTTTGTTCTCATCGTTTTTAAGTCTACTTTGTTTATCTGTCTTACAATTGTTACAATGAACATTACTTTTCCATTATCATATCTCATTTCTCTTTATCTTATCTGTACTATGATATCATTTTCTTCTAGACTCACTATCTATCTACACCTCATGGACACTTTAGCACTCACATGACATAGCACATATTACACTCTCACTCTATTGTCCTCTAACATGCTCCATGACTTCTTATCTTGTATCATAACTCACTCATCAGTCCCATGACTTGTTTGTCATATGCTGACTCACTCTTCTCCTTCCACATGATTCATTCATCGTACTTTGACTCATTTTTTATTCTCATATGACTCACACTATTTATCTAATTGGCTAGGAAGGGGGACCTCCTCTAACTATATATATCCTGTATATATCATAGTTAGTTTCTTAACCTGACCTAGGCGCATCTGCCCTACTTAGAACCAGAACCTCAGACTTGAACTACTCAAACTCAGAACCAGAATGACTTAGAGCTTTGCCTGTAACAACAATCAGATATTGCAACTAGGTTGAATAGAATATAAGATTTACCTGAGTTAGTTTGCTGTATAATATCAGAAGGTGCCCGTGGTCATTTTTTGGAATTTATAGATATTGTATCTGTATCCAACTAGATCAGAAACAAATAAACAGCATATTCAAAAATAATATCTGTCAGATTTAAAGGATCTTGAGGGCCATTTTCAGACTCATCCTCATCCTCATCAGACTCTGTCCTGTTTAGTCTTGGCTGTTGTTCTTGAGGCACATTCTCTTCATCTTCATCATCTCCAAGGTCTCCATTATCAAAGTCAGATTCTATAACTTTGGCTATGTCAATATTAAGCAGGTGTAAATATAGAAAAGCTTATGATAATTTCTCACCATTTGCAGCCCTAATTATCTCATTTATTCCAGCTCTGGTGTGTGCTTTCTGTTGATCATTTCTCCTTGCCATCCTTTTGAAATGGTGTGCAGTGCTTGCTAGAATCATATCATGAGGCTTGTGTGCAGTTTCTGTAGAAGATTAGACTAATTATTACACCAAATTAAATAAAAGCTGAGACATACTCTTTTGAGAACGTGGACCCTCTCATTGAGCAGGTTCTTGGGTTCTTGAATCATCTGGAATGAAATTTAGTTAGATGCATCAATAGAAATGAAATACATACTGTTCATAGTAGGTCGCAAGATATTCAGATTATCTTTAGGATCAGTTGGTTTTAAGACTGCTGGCATACGCTCAATAATATCATCCATAGCTATATAAGGCATAGTCTTAGCATAAGGGATGTAAAATGTATTAACAAACTTGCTGATGATGTTTTGATGACTAGGAAATTGAAAAGATGGTGGGTAATTGATGGTATGTCTGTCTGGTGATACTACCAATGGCTCTGGGGTATAGTCTGTGTTTATAACCTTTGCTGGTGCATGTGCCCAAGGTTCAGAGGTAAATGTAGAGTCATTGATCTTGGCAAAAATACAGTCTGCAAACTTGATAGAATCAAAGTGGACCTTGTATGAGAGTTAGCGAAGAAGATGGTAAATATAAAGAGTTAACATATGCATGGATGTGGTAAAGTGATTCTTTTCACTTGTAAACATGGCACCATCTGTAAAGAAGTTGGCATGGCTGGTAAATGGTCTTAGAGGGCTGTACAGTATTAGCAACTTTGAAATATAATAGTATAAGTAAAATAACTTACTCATAACTAAAAACTTCCCGCAGAAGCATAACAGGCTCTCCCCATACTCCAGATCCAGCCATAAAGACTTGGGTACTTCCACTTATCATCTTTGAGAAGGGGTAGAAGATAACAACACAACGATAAGCCCAGTCTTTAATTTCTTCTTCACCCTCTGGTGCTAGTGGAGGTGTACCGCCATGTAGATGGTGTCCAACAAAATAGAAGATGTCTATCTGATCTAGAACCACATAGATGCCCAGAGAGATCAAGTGAAAGCGACCACCTTGATAATTACGTGGATGATCTGAAAGGGAGATCATGCCTGACATACTGCAAATAAGATCACCAAGGTCTCGGTGGATACCGCCAAAGAATCCCTGTTCAACCAACCCCTCCGCTAGACAGAAATGAGTATTGAGATATACTATGCAGCTACAAATACATACTGGAGTCATATCGTCTAGGCTGGGCAATGTTGAGTTGAACAGATGAGCACCACTTGTTTTCTGGGGAGCCTATGTGTGGCATAGCAAGCATATCAGTCATGTCTGCAATAGTGTCCCACATATGTTCAGGAGCCTCTTCCCATCCTTCAAGGTAGACCTGTGTAGTTGTCTAAGATTCAATTAGAGACCAAGACTCTTATGCCAGATAATTATGAACATATACTTTTAAAACTTCCATACATAATCTGGTTCCATCATCCTCCTTGCTATTCTTGATCTTGAAGTTGGCATTTGGGGCAGAGTAGACTGTTTGCTTTTCATAGGTAACCCCAAGGGGATAGCACTGTTCACTGGAGCAGACGGACTGGATAGGGGTCCCATCTTCGTACTGCTCTACAGGCAGACTGCCAACTTTGCGTATCCTGCTCTCACGAGGTCCTAGCGCCTTTTGCTTGGCTCTCTCTACTTCATCCAGAGTTGTACGACGTATATGCCCACTATTATAAGTGAACATCAGATTAAAATTGAGAAATATGCTGAATATATTTACTCTTGAGAAACAACGGCTTGTACCAAGTCATCTTTGGCATCCCCTCCTGCATACAGGTCCCTAGCAAAAAGCCAATCTCCACGTTTCATCTGTTGCAAACCTGAGATATAATATTGAGACAAGTAACAGAGTAAAATTGAGAGAAACATACCAAGTTCTTTCATTTTGGAAAGTGGACCTTGTGGGATACCCTTGTGAATAGACTCAAGTTTCTTTGCTAGCCTATAGCCATCGGTAGAAGAATCAAAAATATAAACATAGGTGTTTCCAGGTTGCTGGATATTGTACTTGTGACGCATGGGATGTTTGTCAGTCTCAGAATGTCCCTTCCATCGGTACAGCGTGGGAAGCGCAGGGTGACGGTTGTTAATCACAATCTTTTCAAGGTCTTGAAAAATATGAGCGAATTGATTGTCTTCGTCCCATCTCGGATAGCCTTTGATAACCTCTGGGTCGTCCATAGCAGTGTGCTGGTCCTCTGGATCTGGAGTCCATGCTCTTGTAGCTCTTGGTTTTGATTTCTGGGCCTGCCGATCCTTCCCACGTTCTCGTTTACTCGATTTACGTTCTAATTTGAATTGTCAAAATCAAATCAAATCAAATAGACTTCAAGATTTATGTGTGATCTTTACACGAGTGGGTTTTCCAAAATCTGAGTCAGGTTCACTTGGTTCAGGCTCCTGGTCTAAATACATTATTGTTATTGAAGTTTACATGATAAGTTATATTAAACTTACAGTGTTCATCGCCGCTGTCACCATTATTGTACTCGTCTTCAACAACTTCGACGTAGGCTTTGCGGTTGTCTGGATTTTGCGAACCTTAGTTTATTGATTAGTTTCTGTATTATCTTATCCTCTCATCAACCTACGTAGGGTTCTTCCTTTCTGACTACCAGTTTCATTCCCAGATACTAATTTACATTAGTATTACATTTGTAAGTCATTATTAGATTTGTAAGTTGTTAGATAAAATTTGAATTTATCGTACATGGTGTCAGATCTGAATCGCCTTCCATAGTTCGGTAGGGGTTTGCAACAAAGTCAAGGGTTAAGGCTTAAGACGTTATTAGAGACCAAGTGTACCCAGAGATCAAGTCAGAGTTTACCAAGTTCAACAATAGGGACACAACGACTTGAACTAAAAAGAACAAAGTACCGGTAACTACCAGTGCTTTGTTCGAGATAGCGGTAAGGAGGAGAGATTGGAAAACCGAAGTTCCTCCTGTCTCTCGCTGTTTGTTCATGTTTGTATATATGTTTGGGTTAGGGTTTGCTCTGCTTAGGTCTCGACACGAAATTGATGCGAATTCAGCGGGCCAAGCTGTATTAACTAATACTATACATAGTTCATTGCTTTAGTCTAAACAGTATGCGGATACAAATATGCTACATAAGTTTGGTAAAGTTCTCTTTTCTAGCCAATCTAATACTCTATCAGAACGTTGTTCAGTCTACATGAGTTCGGTACAAGGAATGGTTCCACTAACTATGAGCGGGTGAGCTTTTATCTGTAAATGAGTCGGCGCCGCTAGAAGTACTTGCAATGAGCGCATTGGACCAAGGAACTGCATAAAATCCATAGTTAGACACGGCTCCTGACATTCGTTCAAACGAGGCAAAATAATTCTGAGAACACGATACCTTAAGCACTATTGAGCTCATAATAGCGCAAGAAGGCATTTGAACTTGCAGGCTTGCAGCTGTAGTGATTTGTATAATGACCTGGTGATCGTAACGACCATATAAAAATGACAATCTATATCAGAAGTCATTCATGAGCGGATGGACAGAGGCCGCACCTGAGCCAATAACACGGTCATTTATAGAGCCGGATGAGAAGTTCCAAGAGGCATGACTTGTAATCGAGTTCTCCGTTGAGTTTGAACAGTTTTAGTAGTGAGCATAACGCCTACGCCTATAGACTATAGATGGACAACTTACGCTTGTTTGAGTGCTTCTTGCATGTGCTGGTGGACAGAGTATGGTTGAATTGATCTGGCTTTTGGTCATGGGGTTATACCGCTTGTTCGTCAATGTCGAGACTCCGCCAGACATAAAGCTGAACGTACATATGTCAATAGGAGATAATCTTAGACCTCTTGAGACGATTCAATGCCAGGACACTTCTCTTCATCCAGTACACCCTGGCAATCGCGATCTAAGTATACCAAACGCTAATCCAAATCAAACATACCGGCTTGTCTTCAACAACCCTTCTATCCCTTCTCGATTGATGACGTATAATTTAGGCTAGCACTACAATAAAGGGGTAAACTGTAAGCTAAAGCTATTAACAACCACGATTAAAGTATGGAGCATTCATATTCTTCAAGTAAAGAATAAATACTATTCCGAACTTAAGGCAAGCGATCTTCAGTTCAGGGGTTAGCACTAAGCTGATCAGCCTTTGTCCTTCTTTGTCGATAGAGTACTTACCCGTATGTGCAAACTCCTAGAAACCGTGTTTACCTCGAAACCAAGCTCGTAAATTTCTCGAACATCGGTTTCTTGTATCGGGTGTTGTGCTATTAGAAGGCTAGTTTCTTGTTAGCGATTTTGTTCATGTTTTCTTGCGTGAATTTTGTGAGCGGGTCTACCGCAAGTTGTAGCAGAATATTGGTACGGTTTGATACAATCTTGCGCTACTGGAGTTCTACAAGCAGAAACAGCGGTTATCACCTTTAACTATCTGATATCGAACATACCAAGCCCAGTTTCTGTTAAGCCAATAATCCAAATGGCCTCATCCCTGATTCGAATCCTACTTCTGACCCTCAATTGAGCATGAACATAGTCTCACAGTTAAACTATACGGAAAAAGACATATTAGCTTTTAACGATACTTTCTACGTTGCTAGATCTTACTCGCAAGAAAACGCAAAGTACGGATGAATACTTGCTTGTGAACCAAGGTGCGGTGTCGATTGTAGATACTGTAGCCAAAAAGTGAGCGAAAGGTGAAACGCTACTTGAACTATCATATCAGTTGCTCGATCTAAATCCAACGATATAGTTACACACCAGGTTTGAGCTTACATCTCCTCCGTGCACAAAGAATGCTACTTGTGTTTAACTCAATCGGTACGCCTAAGGTAACAACGTTCGAATATGTTGAACGGGACCAACGCCCTACATTTTTTGGATATATTCGTAAAGTTGCTTTCGATCTTGAAGTCTGAAAGCAAAGAAGTAAATCAATAAGAATCAAAACAATCGATATAGAATGATAAGTTTGATCACTACAACGAGCTCGATCACTAGAACAACGAGCTCGATCACTGCTCATAGCTATGACGTAGCTGAAAGTAGGTTATACTAGAAACGAGCCGGAATCGACTCCAGCTACGTCATAACGACGAGCTCGCTCGAAAACCCAGCGAGCTCAAAGGACGGGAACCCCCGGAAATGGGGATCTCGGCATGCGGATAGAGTCGGAAATGAGTTCACAGGGAGTCACATGCCGTCCAAGCAGACAACAATAACGGCCAAACATGCCGCAACATAGGCATTATGGCCTCTATGTTTGTTTTCGCTTACAAATCTCATTCTCCCATGGTATGTTTGTTTTTCTTATGTTTTTTTTTTGTTCTATGTCTAACTACTACCTATCTACGACGAAAATATAAAATACTTACCCGAAAAGGCACACCTGAGACATCCCGAAGGACATCCGAGACAGCCCGCAGACAACGGAGGGCAACGAGGAGCAGAGGAGAGCAGGAGGGGGTGGTGGTGGGAGGAGGCAAGAGGGGAAGGCCGGCAATCAAAGAGGGGATAGAATGTATACAGGCAAGGTGGATGGTCTGTGCGTGAGAGAGCTGACAAAGGAACTATACTCAAAATGGCCAGATAACGGTCTAGACCTCTCGGATTTCGCCGATAGATCACCGGTCTGGAACGTCTCGGAAAAGACCGACTGATCATATCTCGATCTTTTCATTTTAAGTTTAAGGTGACAGATCACGTCAGAAGGTTCCAGACCAGTGATCTATCGGCGAAATCCGAGAGGTCTAGACCGTTATCTGGCCATTTTGAGTATAGTTCCTTTGTCAGCTCTCTCACGCACAGACCATCCACCTTGCCTGTATACATTCTATCCCCTCTTTGATTGCCGGCCTTCCCCTCTTGCCTCCTCCCACCACCACCCCCTCCTGCTCTCCTCTGCTCCTCGTTGCCCTCCGTTGTCTGCGGGCTGTCTCGGATGTCCTTCGGGATGTCTCGGGTGTGCCTTTTCGGGTAAGTATTTTATATTTTCGTCGTAGATAGGTAGTAGTTAGACATAGAACAAAAAAAAAACATAAGAAAAACAAACATACCTGTGGGAGAATGAGATTTGTAAGCGAAAACAAACATAGAGGCCATAATGCCTATGTTGCGGCATGTTTGGCCGTTATTGTTGTCTGCTTGGACGGCATGTGACTCCCTGTGAACTCGTTTCTGACTCTATCCGCACACCGAGATCCCCACTTTCCGGGGGTTCCCGTCCTTTGAGCTCGCTGGGTTTTCAAGCGATGCTCGTTGTTATGACGTAGCTGGAGTCGATTCCGGCTCGTTTCTAGTGTAACCTACTTTCAGCTACGTCATTGAGGTCTCTATCTCGTCTCCGATTGGTTCCTTGTCTTGACTTGGTCCCGGTATTGAACTTTTTTCTTTTCTAGATAGCGTTGAGTCGCGGGTTTTCTGAAGCGGAGGATTGGGCTCGGGATGGCTGCATGAAAGGTCGGGATGGGGTAATGAGCGGTGGAAGTTGTAAAATATGTTTATTCTGGCAATACGGTATGTTTTAATTTGTTACTTTGCATCCGTTATTGCTCGTAGCTCAACGACATACCTCTTTTAGGAATTCTGGCTCTCAGGAGGTCTTCTGCCCAGCGGCGGGATGTACACTTCCATCAAACTTTGTTATCTAAAGGTAAGCACAAACTCAAACTGCGCAAACTTTATACTGACGATTTAATCAACACATTATTCCTTTCACTCACATTCTTAGGTTCCTTTCGACGCATTTAACCAAGCACAATGTCTACTTCCTCAAACAACAAAGGTAGCTTTTTCGTTTCGTTTGAATGTCGTTTGAAGCTGAACTATTCAGGCAAAGCGGTTATCCGCACCTATTCTAGCTTTCAAGACCCCGACGTCCCAGTCGCATCCACTTCAACTTCAAGCCCACCTCGTAAACGGCGAAGGTACAACAATCCGTTTCTGGATTTGGAGGCAGTGGCTGATGATGATGAGGACGACTCGGACGGAGAGCAAGGTCAAGACGAGTTTATCGATAACGGTATATAATTGGTTTTTTTCTGTTTTTCATATTCTAACTGGTTGCGTTTCAGCATACGAAGACTTAACGACAATCCGCGACCCTCTTCCCATCCAGGAAGATGGTTCGAACTTTCGAAATGAGGCTGAAGATATCGCCTTGAATTACAAGAACAAAGCAATCGCCGAGCAACGCGAATACCGGGATCTTTCTATGCTAGAAGATATGTCCGACCATTGTCGATTCTATCAAAACTGGGCATGTCTGGATCCTTTTTTGCGCGACGATGGTGGAGCTACCCTGTTGAGAGCCATGTCTGCTCCTAACATTGACGACAAAGGCCTCTACAAGGTCAACCTGCAACAAGTGAGTCTGCATCGATGCTTTGTTACTAAATAACTGATGTCCTTTTGCTTGCAGCGTCATCGAGGGCGACAGAACGCAACAAATCTGATGTTCTACCTCTTGTCGGTCCCACTCGATACAGCTCGTCTTGATGGTCTCTTTTTCTCTGACGAAGTCCCATCTGTATTCGCCTCCCCTGTTGACTCGTATACTGCCCTCTACTTGGAATGTGGTTTGTTCTCGACGGCAGTCAATTTCATGGCTCTCGTCAATTACCCTGAGAGTTCAGTCTCTTTGGTTCCCATGGATAGTCGAGAGCGGTTGCTCACCTTCAACCTCGAGCAAACATTATGGGTCCGGCTCAAAGATGGGTCTGTCGGGTATGTTTTGGACCATGAAGATCACGATCGGTTAGAGCGAATGGAACTGGTCGCTGTACCACCCCTCCTCCCTCCCCTCAACTTCCCTGCTGGTCGGAAGCAACGACGTCTCTACACCTACGCCGATCTCCAACCTCTTCTGGCAAATCTCGCTGTCCCTCGACTATCTGCCATCGACAAGGGCACCCACGCGATGCACTTGAAGACCCAGGAGGTCATTGAGTTCATGGGTCCCCTTCTTATCTCCAGCATTCCTCGTTCAAAACTGAAGCCCATCGATCACCCCGACCCTTTCGAGCTCCAGCTTTTCTTCGAAGCCAAGGATGCATGGTCGACCCTTCTCAACTCCCTTCGTCATCATCCTGGTCTCAACACTGACCAGGTTGATGGCGTTATGGACTGCTGTTTCCTCACTCCAGAGGACATGGTGAAGTTGGCGCAGGATCACGCTGCTTTGCGTCTGGCTAACGGCGACCACGTTACTATCATCAGAAAGGGGACAGAGTTGGGTGGGTTGGAAGGCGAGGTGTGCAGCGTCACTGGTGACGAGGTCACCATCAAGATATTTGTATCCGAACAGGTCGCGACCTTCCGAAGGAAAGATCTCCGGCAGATTTTCCTCCCATTATCTCTGGTGGAAGTGGTGTCTGGTCATCATCGAGGGGCGAGAGGCTTGGTCTTGTACCGGGATGGGGATAGCTTTAACGTTCTCGATGAGAACAACACTTCAAATATAGTAAGTCGTCTCAGTTCTCTCCATTCTATCCTACTGACAAATTTGTACGTCTATAGTTTATTGTATCCTCATTTTGTCTACGATCTCGCAAGGACGAGCATCGTCAAACTCGCCCATTGGACAACACGCTACCCCTCCACGATATATCTCGACGATTCCAAACGTTCACCAGTGGTGAACGTATTCTTGTTCAGCGTGGCCAACACCAAGGATGCACCGGGACAATACTCTGGACCAACTGGGACAGCAGCTACCAAGTCTGTAAAGCTGTAGTCCCCGATGGTTACCTTGCAGACTGGATCTCGCGGAACAGGTACTGGGTGCCCTCTATGCCATACAACAGTGGAAAACCACCCACCTGGAAACCTAATGACCTCTCCCAGGTCATGACAATATTCCCTGAAGAAGCCACCTACCTCGATCCTAGCAAGACGTTCAACGAGCGAGTAGGTCGTGATTTCCTGGTCGGGAAGCGAGTCCTTGTGCAAGGAGCACACGATTTCAAAAGACTCAAGGGTCTTGTTACATCGGTCAATATCACCCAAGGCATCACGCAGGTCTCGATCGATGCAAAAACAGTGACGACAAACCAACGTCACTTCATCGACTTGAGGAACTTGGCCCTCGACGTCTCAAACTCCCGGTAAGTTTAATGATCTATATTTGTTTAGCTATTACTAAAGTGCTTTAGGTCAGATATCTATTTACAGCTGGGTATCAACACATCAAGAACGTATGTTGAACCTACTCAGCTTCCCGTCGTCATCCCCAGAGCCCAAACCGGTCGTCCACCAACACCACCCCCTCCTGTCTCTACCAGCACCGATTCCCCCTGGGCCTCTGATGCTCTCGACGCCGCTCCCACTGCCTGGCATGTTGAGCCTCCAGTTTTGAATGGGGCATCATGGCTGTTGGAGCCTGAGGCTTACAATCAGCTTAACGGAAGAATATCGTTTCGGGTTGGTATTCGTCGGGGGAAGGGAGGTCGGACAACGGGATGGACTTGCCCAATATCCCAGAAGCCTGCAGGCTTGCCGGACCTCAAACCTGACGAGGTCTTGGTTGACGTCATGGCGAAAAAGAAACATTTCGTCAATGTCTTCCAGGCCAAGGACCTCGTCACTATCCATCTCACGAAGGCCGACCTCGCGGCCAACGTCTGGCTCCTAACGCCCCAAGAAGGTCACCGGTTTGGTGCACTGATTGCGTTCGATACTGGGCGGATGTTGACAGAGGACGACGAGAAGCAATATCGACGAGGAAGCCATGTTGCCATCGAGAAATTCAAACAAGCAATGTGTACTGTGATGGTAGTTGACGGACAAATTACCGTTAGAAATGACAATCTAGTAAAGTTTACAGTTAGCAAATAGTATAATCTAGTAAAGTTTACAGTTAGCAAATAGTATAATCTCCTAGACATATCGTTATATTGTATTGATAGTATATTTTTTGGTTCATAATAGTAGAATTTTGGGTTGCAGACCTCAAGCCCACTTAATAACATCTTTGAATATGTACTGAACTATATTTGAGCAAGGTGCATAGTCAACTACATCCTACATAGTATGAGCGATGTTAACTTTGTTGAGTTTTCGACTGTGAGTTACAATAACAATTATTAATTAACATTCTATTGATATGCTTAAGATATAGGTAAGTTGTTTGCCTTATCGCATTTAAGTGATCTGAACATGCACTCCTTCGGCACTTGCCGGACCTCTGTCTTAGGTTTTTTTGCCTTGCCTTCTCCTCCTCTCGACCGCCGCTTTCTTTACCAGTTGCCGGTAGCTACCAGCAGTTGGTATCTTCTCTTCCTCTTCATTCTTTACAGTCTTATGCTTGTTACCTCTGCCGTCAACCTCAACGTTCTTTGTCGTCACCTTTGCCATCAAGACTCAAGATTTATGTCGTGTTCTTTATCTCAAGTGCCGGTAGCTACCGGCACTTGAAAAGGAATGTTGACGACTTCTTTTACGATAGGCAGTTTGTAATCCAAGTTCATTACATAGCTTACCTGTAGTATATATAATATACATATAGACTTTTTTTAAATACTAAATTCGAGTTTGTTGATCTCATTAGACCGTATTGCAGATAATGAGTTTTTCATCTTCTCTAGTCTTACATATATTGACAATCCTTAACTGGATTATTAGTACATATGAGCGGTACGTGTCCTTATTCCAGTCTCTGTCGTCTTTTGGATATCACCGATACATCTCCGACCTTGGACTTCACTCAACAAGGAAGGTAAGACAATAGGGACCGACATATGACCGGGTTGTTATCGAGAATTTCCCATTTATCATCCTTCGCTCATTCGCTCGGTAGGTTTGTCCCTATTTTCCATTCTCGGTCTGTTTCAAACCTACGATATCATAACATTGATTGATGGCACAGCCTCTATTTACTGGATAGCGACCATTGGTGTCCCACCTCTTACACCAACCACCACCATCCCTGAGACTTGCAGGTAGTTACCAGCACTAGTCTTCCCCAATCAAAACATACCAACGTCAGCGGTTCAAACATATTTAATATAATGCCCAATCAACACCCTCCAGCCTGGACTAAGCTCTTCACTCAGGTTTTTGAGACTGAACATGCATTTGTTGTGTCCAATGTTGATTACTTGGCCCCTCAGCCTCCTGGAAATGGACTCGGTATCAACCCAGACCAACCATTCCATCTGGAGCTCCTGAAGAATGCGTCATGGGCCAATGATCGATTCTGGTACATGGGAATGATGCCCAAGCATGCCTTTCTCACCAATGATCCGCTCTTCAAAACATTCAGTGGGGGCTTCCATTCCACCCCAATTGTCCAAGTCGAGGGAGGATACCAGCTTAAAAAAGACCTGTGTACACTCTGGGCTGATTGTGAGCAGCTGCTCAATTGCACTCGTAGGATCCTTCAAAAAACCTTCTTGCCGTTTGTTCCTTTACAAACATGTGCACCACCATCCGCGTCCTCCGCAAACTACTTGGCGATATTCGAAACAGAGGATGGCGCCAGGTGCAGTGCTCACTGAGCACGGCGGTATATGATCGCTATGCTTTCCTATGTCGCAGCTTTGATCGCCGCCTCACTCAAGAACGGAGAGGCATTTCCTCCTCATTGGTACCAAGCTCTTGCCAACACTGCACCCCCTTTCCCTCCATTCTGGCTTGACAGAATCATCAACAGTCGGATCCTCACCGACTTCTCTGGAAACCTCCATCGACGAGGTCTTTATGTCAATACTGAGGGAAAATGGCAACTCCTTTCCCTCCTGCATATCTTCACCGACGCCAATGCCCCTGTCTGGCTTGCCTATCCCAAGGGTGGCAAGCCGGTTGGTGACTACGAATGACTGCTTGCTCCTAGCAAGCAGGCGATCGAGGGAATTCGCCTTTGGTCCCAACAATCCCAAGCAGGTCCTGCTCGAGCTCCTCCTCTTCAGCAGCAGCAGTCATCAGGTCACAATCTTCCAGGACCTGATTTCGATTTCAACCCTAATGCCCAGGCAGCAAAGATGATGACAGAAATGGCTAGCGTCAGGGCCTTTTTGAAATGCCGTGAGGAATTGAACGCTGGCCGCGACATGCGCCAGTACTCCCCCCAGAAGTTGGCTTCTATGCGCGAACGTCAGAAGGACCTGGTGTTGACGTCCAAGGTATTTGTATGGGAGGAGATCGAGATGGAGCCTTGGTTGGTACGCACCCGTGTGGCGAATGCAGACAAACGGTCGACGTTCGATCAGTACGCAGCAAACCAGCGTAGCTACGACATCTTTACAGATGAATGGGACCTATTTGATAACATTGACCCTATTGAGGACATCGACTGCAACATTCCTGGCTGTAGACAAGAGGGCCATGATCACACAGCACAACTTGAACCAAACGAATACCCCGTGGTCCCTCTCCCCCAGCAAGTAGAGCCTCACCTCCGCCCAATTGCCACATACCGTGACAATATTGCAGCTACGCAGGGTGAATGGGCTCTTCAGTCATATTCTAGGATGAACATGGATCCCTTCCTTGTAGTCGCTCACTACCGGTATGGTATCCAGAACCTCCCCCCTCCCCCTCTTCAGCTCGATATTGCTCCTCAACCATTCCCTGTTCCACAGGATACAGTGTTGTTGCTGCGAGCTATTGGTCAGGAACCAGCGCTGTTCGAGCCTGAGTTTAGAAACCAGGATTTCATACAACGTCTCCAGGAATTCTGGAATGCTAGCAGAAGCAATCAAACAATGCCATTGGCTGTCTCTGACTGCCATATGAATCCCGGCCTATTCAAGGCAAAATACAATCGCTGGGGTCTTACTGATATTACACCCTTTGAACATTTTGGGGTCATGATCTTTCCGATCCGTACAATCACCAGCAATGTGTGTGGGTGGACCCTGGCCTTTACTTGCAAGACCTCGATGAGGGAGATGTTCCGAAGAGGATGGGGTCCATCGAATGAGATCATCATGCGTCAGATGATGGAAAGAGGAATCTCTTTCACTATCTTCTGGCACACAAAACCCCGTATATTTTCTCCCTTGAGCTCTGTAGGCTCTATATATGCGCCCCCCTTCCGTCCAGAGAAATACATCTTCACTCAGGAAGACTACAAGACCTACATTAGTCGTAGGCTTGATCTATTCAGAGACCCAGCTGTAGCAAGGGCCGCTCTTCTTCAAGGTGGTATAGTCTGGTGGCTTGCACTGGAATCCAACGTCTCCCTTACTAGGATTGCTACTGTCGCTTTGGATGACTCCGTCTTTGCGACGGAGGATGCCAAGGTGAGCGAGGTGAGAACAGTATATAGGGAGTGCATCGACTTCACCCTTCTCGAGACTATATCTGGGGTCTACCGATGCTACACTGGTAAGTCACTGTTGCCTCTCCATATTATCTAGTACTGATTCTGATCATTTTCATCCAGGGCATGGCATGCAAACAGCAGATGTATCTTGGTGGCCTAAGACGACTACCTGGGAGGCATCGGGATTGAGCTTTGATCATTGGACTACCCAATGTGAGATATGGTTCACAAACCGCCTTGCTCGTATCAGAGATGGTACTGCCAAACCTTTGAAGGTTAAGGAGTGGCAATCTACCCTCAAGTTTGACAAGAAAGCCGCAAATCCATTCCATTGTATGATGGACGAGATACCCTTCCTACCAGTAAGTTGCTATCATAATTTAGTTATTTGATCTCATTTACACCTTGTTTTTAGAATATTTAAAGGCATGAGAACTGGGGATCCTGTTTTTTATGCATATGATGAACTATTTGTGGTACTGTGTAGTGTGTAGTATGCTTTGTTTTTCTTACATCTCTCAGACTTTTTATTTATATACACAGATGTTATTCTTTGCAGACTTTATTCTCTATGTTTCTACTCTCTCTAACATTATGCTTTGCTCAGACAATTTGTATACTATGTATTACTTCATAACCTTTGTCAAATTGTACTTGTATTGCCTGTGGAAATATGTGTGGTAAGTTAGTAGGGTGCAAGTAAATACAAATAAACAAGAACAAATAAGAGCTGCAAACTTGATGTGATCGTACTCGATCTCTCCTTCCTTTCGCATCCTTCTGCCAAGTGCCGGTACTTACTCGCACTTGAATCATCCCTCTTTACTTTGCCCCACCAAGCTTGGTATGCTTATTTGCCTGGTCCTTCTGGGATACTACTGATATTTTATCTAGCATTCTAATGCATAACTGTCTCAAGATCGGCGAGCTTTTGCTTATGATCGCAAGAAACCTCTTGCTCACTGGAGACAAACATGATCTGCTCTCCTTTGTCCTTACCTGCCATATCTTCCTTGGACCAGGGCTGGATGTGTTATGGGAGAAAATTGATAGTCCACATCTGTTGCTATCTATTTTTCCAGGCAACTCAATCTCTCTCACTCGCTCGGTTGTATCTGGTGCAGTTGAAGAAGACAACGAGGATGATGAGCAAGACAACGAGGATGATGAGCAAGACAACGAGGATGATGAGCAAGACAACGAGGATGATGAGCAAGATAACGAGGAAGATGAGGAAGACAATGAGGATGATGAGGAAGACACTGAGGATTATGAGGATGAAGAGTGTGTTATTTACGAGTATACAGTAAGTCCCTTACCTCTAGACAGCCATATCGCTTGCTCATATAATCAACAGTACAAATATGACATTCACGGCATACCTGCCCCTGAGGTGTGGACCCGCCTCTTGTTTTATTCCAGGCGTATCAGGGAGATATCCTATAAATCAGATTATTGCCAACCATTCCTCGCTCAAATCCTTTCCAACAAGCCTTCAGATGTCAACCTTTTCCCCATCCTCCAGAAGTTGAGCTGGAAGAGCAAGAGCAAAGAAGACTGGCCCTCCCTTTCTATCTTCCTTTCCCCTTCCCTTTCATCCCTCACTGTGTTTTGTCCTGCTGTTGACCAGGCCCTCAACCTCTCCACCACCATTCCTGGATGTCTGCCAAACCTGAGACATTTCAAGCTTAAACATCCTGAGTTAACTCTTGGATATCCCCAGTTCGAGCTTATTGGCAACGCCCTTCTGTCCTTCAAAAGATTGACATACCTCAATCTCAACTTTCCCTCCATCAGTATAGCCATGGACTTTAGAGTCCTCATCAGCCTCTCTCAGATCCCAAACCTTACCGAGTTGGCACTTGGCCTCAGTGTTGAATACTTCAACTATCCAGGGATAGTACTCGTAGATGGCTTCAGGTCTTTAGAGGTGCTGAGGTTGATATGGTGGGACAAAACATCTACTGCAACAGTCATTGCTCTCCTGAAGACCATTGTCAGCCCCACATTTATCCACCTCAATCTCTACCCCCCCGCTGACATGGACCCTACCGACTTCTATCCTCTTTTCAAATTCACAGCTATACATTGCGCTCTCATTAAGCTTGAGCTCTCATGCAGTTATCAAATCAAGGATACATCCCCTCCCGAGTACCTGATCCTTAGGCCTGACGTTGCCAGTCTGCAGCCGCTCTTCTCACTCCCAAAGCTGGAGGAGGTATTCCTCACCGGGTTCTATATAACCTTTACTGCCCCTCTCCTCGAGACCATGGCTGTTTCTTAGCCCCAGCTTACAACACTCATCGTCAATCAGTTATGTCAACTTGATGAACCACAGGTCGACATCTTGCATCTCCAACCCCTTGCAACCCATTGTCATCATCTCAAGGAGCTTCTCATCCCCTTCATCTCTCCTCATATCACCCTCGACACCATCCCACCTTCCACAATCCATCCAACCTCTACCGAACGTTTATGTATATTTGAAAACTGGACCAAGGTTTCCAATCATTTCATTGCTATAGCTATCTTACATGCAATGTTCGGGGTATTCCATATGCTTCTAGAGAATGAGGGCCATTGTGGGAAACTAGGCTTGGCTGCAAAGGAGTTTATGGTCACTTAAATAAGGACAATACTGTAAAGCCTAAAGTGCTTGATGATTATATAGCATCTGACTCTTTGGATTAGCATTCTCTCTTTAAATGTCAATACGTAGAGTACATAGACGTATGCCAGATCTTTCTATACACTGTGTGGGAATATTTTGCTTAAAATGGATCCAGGTCAACAAAGCCAAACAGAAGCTGCAAATCCACCAGCGATCAATATTGTCTTCGCTTTGGACCCTCAGCATTCCACAAACCCACTCTGCTGATATATCCTGTGAGTATGACATTTCTCTGGTGTTTAGCTTATTAAACTGACAGTTGCTCTTAGAATATTTCTCACCATGCACCGCTGTCTTGCTGTCTTGGATCTCATCCTGCTTATTGCTCGCCAGATCAAGGCCAATGGCTCTTGGAAGAGTGCAGATCTCCTAGCATTTATCTTGACCTGCCGCACCATTTGTTACCCAGCCCTTGATATCCTTTGGGAGGAGCTGGAGGATCCTCATCCCCTTATCTATCTCTTTCCTGAGATCTCAGTCATGAAAGAAGACCAGGGCTTGCTGTTTCCAGATGCACCCCCGAGGGCGGACTCTGATGAATGGAAGAAAAGAAAGGTATGTAGCATGGTGTTCTATCAGAGATCTCAGCTGTTAACATTGATCCTAGATCATCATATACATGACAGACATCCCTGGTCCAAACGATTGGGACCGCTTTATCTTCTACAGCAGAAAGATCAGGACCTTGCACTGCTACTCTGGTTTCGGTCTAGAGTATATCTACAATCTCCTCCCTCACTCCCCACCTGGCATACCTTTGCTTCCCAATCTCAAACATCTTATCTGGACCATACCCGACTTAGAGAACTGGTCATTGGTCTTCCTCTTCATTTCTTCCACTCTTATCAGAGTCGATGTCACTATTCCTACTGCATACGATGCATTGAGGTTCATGGATATCCTCTGTGACAATGTACCCAAGATCCAGGTCATCAACTTTGACTACCCCAAGAATCTTCTTCCATTGCTCATATCGCAGGAGATGCAACTCAAGCTTAATGGCATGGTTACCTCATTGCATAGAGTCACCCATTTGCAACTTACCACTGTTCCTGCGGGGATCACCATCTCTATCAGTGCTCTCCGGGTACTCTCTCTCTTTGAACACCTCCAACATCTCAAGATTGAGATCACCGAGGAGCCATACGCATCCTCCACCTCCTACCTATTTCCACACAGTGCATTCCAGTGCCTTGAAGAGCTTGAGCTCTGGTGGAGAGACTCAAACCTTTCTGGGCTTGTTTCCCGTGTTATAAAGGCAATGAAGGCCCCACAACTCTCACGTCTCTGCGTCCAGTCATTCTGCTATGTCCACCCGACAGATGTCACAGCTTTGATTGCTGCTATATCTACTCATTCCACTCTCACTGAGCTGGAAATAGCAAACCTAGGTCAATGCAACAACCCTGATGATCCAGCTGAGGAGGATGAGGATGAGGATGAGGATGATGAGGATGATGACGATGAACTCAGGATACTCCCACTCAACCACCACAGAATCACCCCCCTTTTCTTTCTCACAAAGCTTCAGTCATTCAAGCTGTTGGGGTATACTCTTTCCTTCAGTAAAGACACTATCGACACTCTAACCCAGTCCTGGCGCAAACTCCGTACCATCATCATTGATGACCTCCACGAACCCAATCCACTCTTCCTCGTTGACTTCTCAGACTATCACTGCTTTTTTATTCGCTGCCCGGACCTCTCCTTCATCAAAATTCCCTTCTATTGCAATTACCGATATAGGCGCCACTTGCCACCTAGTCATGGCAATGAAGAGGAGGGCATGTCGGTAGTTATCGATCTCGCTGGATGCAAGGTGGACAATCCTTTGTTAACCTCCATTGGTTTGATCATTATCTTTGGGACCTTGGTGACAGTTAAGGAGCAGGACAATCAGTATATATCACATAACTTACGTATGCTCCGCAACCACCTAGCACTCCATGGGTTCTTTGCTTGGGAGTATATCAACATTGAAGAGTGGGCGATGCATGAGCCTGCTCCTATTGATATATTGTAGCTATTTCTCTCTCAATGTTTATGTTCTAGATCTTTCAATTTATGTAGAGATACAAGTCTTCACAATCGATCTGAGATATATCTATGGTCTACTGACTAGTACTTTCAGCATCCATAGCACTCTGGTCCTCATCCAGGTTGATCTCTCGTAAACGCTTGATCTCAGACTCCTCAAGGTCCTCTGCCTCTGTAGCATATCCAATCTTGCACTTAACTCGATATGTAGGTCTTGAACTGCTTGTTGTCAATGCTGCAATAGAGGAACTGATTGCATCCTTTGTAAATCCTGGTTTTAGATATAGAACGACAATGAGTCAGATTGAGGTTCTTACATTTTCAACCACCCGATCAAGAATACATATCGACTGAAGCTTTGGGATCAGTCTATACTTGGTGGGTCCTGTTGGAACAGCACTGAATGTGCACTGAACCTCAACTAGGTGACCAAGACGTATGGCCTGAGGCTTGATGGCATTGTAGATCCTATATAAATGTGAGTAGCATCTCTTGGAGATAGAACGATGACTTACCACTTGTCCTTTTTCAACAGCCGCTCAAAGTACTGGACTTGATTGTTTGACGTATACATCCCACCTTCAACACTAGCCAATATCCCTAATGGATCTACATCCCTGGAGATAGGTGTTACCTTTTGATCTTCCATATCACGAAAGTGTGTAAAATACCGATTGCTGAAGAACAGCAACGGTGATCCATGGTCTGTACGGTATTCTATCTCTGACAGGGTTGCACCAGAGATGTGATCCCCAAAGACCCGGTGAATGCAGCTCAACCCCTCTAAAAACACATCAAATTCTTTGCATCCAAGACCAGAGAGTCCGACGCTCTGGACAGCGCTCAGAGGTCTTGATCCTAGGCTATTGAAGCTAAGTTTTCTCACATATATTGTATAGAAATGGGAAAACTTACCTTGATGCTTGATAGATTGGAGGCAAGCTGGCTTTCACCAAATACCCTTGAGCATATAGAACAACCTCTTTGACAGCTGTGGGGTCCTCTGGAGAGGGATGAAAGACCAGATCCATAGTCTGATTGCTATTCAGACTTAGGACAGTTGTCGCAATCCTAGCCATGTCTGCCTAAATAGCTAGATAAGTCAGAGGTCATCTCACACAGGTTTGTTAAATCACCTTGGCCATAGTGGACAGCTGCTTACGCTGTTCATCTAGACTTTGTGTAGCAATACTTTCAAAGAACTTTTCTAGGTGCTGCTCTGTAGTCTACTTAGAAAAGCATAGCAAGCTGCTAGACTGAACATACTGTATTGTTCCAAATTGCCAAAGAGGTGGGGAAGATGGCTGTTCATATTTGTTCAAGAGATCAAGAATATCTTTCCAAGTGGACAGCTAGACGAAGGCAAGGTTCCAGTTCATCTTTCCTGACATGTTTTTGCTTACTCTAGCATATACTATATATCGTATTTAAGATATACACCCGTTAGGCTGACTCATTTTGTCTCTAGATAATATATGATCCCGCATTGTCCACGTCAGCTCTTTTCCATTGGCTGTTTTTAAAATGGTGCCATCTGGATTTTCATCTCAGTATCAATTATAAGACTTTTGGTCTAGTCGAGGTCTCCTTGGAGCTTTCTTTCATCTACTCTCTGCTTTCAGTCTACCTCTTTGTGATTTGATTCCTTTGAAGATGGCACCTCGGTATGTGTTTTACTATTATCTGTTGTCAAGTCTTGCTGATAGTAGATGCTCTAGCAGTAGCAGCAAGAAATCTGTCAAGGCTGCAAGGACTACTAGGGCCAAACGGTCCCCAGTGCCTGCAACACCCAGCCCTGCTGGCAGGTATGTATCTATCTTTCTCTTTGCCTATCTTTGCTATACTTAGCTGTTGCAGCGTTATTGATGGATGGGAGTCTAGTGATTCTGATCTCCCTCTCATGGTCTCTTCGCCTCAAAAGGCTTCTCCCAAGAAAGGCAAGAAGTACGTAAAGTGACTACTCTGTCTAATATATCACTCACCTATTTCTATAGAAAGCTTGACAGCCCGATCGAGATCATGTATGTCACATCTTTATTCTACCTAAAGCAATATTTACTGACTATACGTAGAGACAGTGATGTTGAGAATAAGCCCCCCCTAA
>JASBNA010000132.1:0-47454 GCA_038087015.1 Cerrena zonata | reverse complement strand
AAGAACATATGCAAATACTTACTAATTGACGGATGCCAAGGTACCTCATATCGATTGGCATAACCGATACGATGAAGGGCAGAGGGGAGATGGGTCCTGGCACGGAAGAAGAGGTCCATATACTCGTACAAGTCGACTGGAACAAATGTCGGGACTAGCATCCCTTCCTGGCGTGCAACATCGCACGCAAATGTACAGAAGTCGATAGCTTGGTGCAGATACCAGCCATATACCCGGATACGTTGTCGTGTTTCATCACTAACCTCCATTCCCACATGTTCCAGTGAGTTGTAAACAATTGCGACGTTGTTATTCGCGTGTACCAAGGGCAACATGGCCTCATACGTCGTCTTTGGGACAAAATCACCTTCGACAATATCTCCTTCAGGATCAAGGCAGTTGTTATCTGCGTCGTATACAACGACATATTCGAAATCGGCCTTCGATAATTTCAATTTGCTGAGGCCTTTTTTCTTCCATTCGGGACTCGTATCGTTCGGGTCCAAGGTGGTGTATATCCACTTCAAGTCGTCGGCAATAGTTTCCGGTTCCCTGGGTGTGCAGATATGGTCCCGGAAGGCGAAGTTGTGTAAGTCGTACGCATTATACAAATCCGGGCGTAAGAAGCTCTCCACACATGCTTGTGCGATAGCTTCCAATTTGGGACGACACGCTATCAACCGAGTACGTCAGCGACGACTTTTTCATGACGAGACCCTCACAGTACCTCTCTCAGCTTGTTCTTTCTTCGCAACTAACTGCGGTATTTTAGCTTCCGCGTCTGCAATCATTTTAGCGGTGACTCTAGTGGAAGGCATCGTGAAAGTTACAAGTGATGCACGTCGACGCGTACGCGCGGACTGTGGTTGAGGGTGTATTTGAAATGGGCACTGCCATGTGCATATTTCGGGCGTAAGCGAAGATCGATCAGAATGATCACGATCGGGGACCCTCATAGTCCAAATCTATGTGCGCTGGGGCAATAAGTAATGTTTATACACTACTGGGACACCAACATATCCAACCATAGTCTACCCAGTCTTTCAGCCATCAAGGGTACCATATCTGGTCCGAATATACCAAGGCCGATTGTTCGTTCGATCTCACTAACAAAATAGTCACATCGGCTCCCTCGGATTATGACCCCTATGTCCATCCGACACATTCCAGCCAATGATGTCGCACCAAACGCACCTCTCTTCTCACGAGAAATCAAAGCATCCAATGTTTTTGAGGCATATGCAATAAGCTCTACTCGTCCAGCCTCTTCATCGGCTATCTCGGCACTCTGTGGCCATATCAAGAAGTCGTTTCTTGATCGGTTCTGACTGTAAAAAGAGCTCGACTGAGTGTAAGAAATTGAATAGCACCATAAATTTGATGAAAAATGACTCACTACAGCTCAGCCAGTGTAGGTATTGTGGGATTCACAGAGAACTCCCATCCTGACTTAGCGGTACTATAACGCGTCACTGCAATATAAACCACCTTCTTGTCTACAAAGTATACCTTCAGCTCCCCTAATTGGCGAAGGTGAGGTACCCAATCCTGCACCATCCAGTGTCTTCCCGGAAGTACAGACTCCGCAGTTAACCTTTCCACTGTTGGTATGCGGCTTGACCCATCTGGCAGATAAACGTCCTCTTGGTATGAGCTATAGCATCGCTTTAGTACCTTGCCATTGGGAATATGGATACCGTCCCATAGGGTAGTAGCTGGCCGCATGCTATGTGTTTCCTTTGCAGCAATGTCATCCAGTTTGATGATGGTACTCCATTTGCAAGCCGCCATCTTGATCAAATTAATGGGAGGCCAGATCGTGGTATAGTCTGCCATACATTGCATACGTTCATCAAATGTTGCAGATATTTCTTCGGTTATACCCGTTGATGAGCGACTTTGACAAAAAGAACATAGTGTATATCAGTGACGCAATGAACTGAACGACAACCATAACTTACATGTATTCCGTAGAGTAATCCACAAGACCAAGCACGAGATCGTACTGGCGCCACACGTGGTAGTCTTCCTCGTTTTGAACAGATAGGATCCATTTCAAAAACAATGTCCAGGGAGTTACCTGGAGTATAAATTGTCCCGGATGGTGACGTATAACGCACAACATAAGGAATAACTAACACAGATGGGTATAAAGCCATGTCATACCTATCAGAAGGGAAACGCACATACCCATTGGTCAATGATAACCTTAGCACCATTCTCGTGGGCGGCAAGGACGTGGAAGTGATTTTTGGCTTTTGAAATGACATTCATTTCTTCGTTGCTGATATTTTCCCTTTGATAATTCACATGATTCCTCATATCTGAATATACACACGACATGTTGGGATCTGGAATGTAATGGATGACACGAGCTGTGCGCGCACATGGAGTATCACACTCTCCATAGATCTGTGAAAAGCAAATTTTATTAGTTACAATGGAGGTGAGACTGCAGAGATCACTCACCCTGCGTCCGATGGTGACAGTATCAAATTCTTCCGCAAGACTAGCTGCCGTATCATGTCCAGATATAGTCGCATTGGAGAGAACAGCAGTATATATGTCTGGCGCTATGACTTGCTCGGAAAAATCAGCGTCCTGGATGGTATCATGATTTTGAGGAGTTGGGGGAGACGCCTCTCGCACGGTGCTGGTATATCGCTGGAGAATTTGTGAGGGAATAGTCAGAGTATATATTGTGCAATCCATACTGAAGATAGCATATAACTATTGATCTCCTCCTTAATCGCTGGGTCGTTTATCATTTTGAGGGCGGTTTCAAAATCTGCAACGGTTGGCCTCATACTGAGTGAAAGCTCAGGTAATGTGCCGTTCCCCATGTTAAGCTGATGCGCCCGACATGCGGGTGTGCATTGAGGATGTAAGTTCACTCGCTTCATATGTCGGCAAGTGAATTCCCTTCCTTTGGGCCACAGAGGACCCTCTTGTGCTGTAGCAGGGCTGGTTAGAGCATTGGTGAGGGCATCGCTCGTAGCCTGGTAGCGATCGTCGGATGTCGAGCGCGAGGGATAGGGGCTTGCGGACTCGGAGCTGTCGTGCTCTACAGGTGTCCCTTGGCATAATTTCCGTATGTGAAAATACGATCGCAACACTTGGTGTAAGCTGTATGCACTCAGTTGACACTCTAACCAATGTGTGGTCACTATCACGTGGCCTTTGTTGTATTTACACGTCGAAAGTCATGTGCTGAGATTAATGGTTACCAATATAGGGTAGATATCTTTGCTACCGTGAAAGGATAGATGCAAAATACGAATGGAAATGATATAAAACTACGAAACTGAGAGCGCTATTGCACACAACAAATGATGCTACAATGTACCCAATCAATCCATGTTGTATGACCAGAGAAGACCTAAATACAGTGAGCCCTTCATGCATATGCGGATATGTACCCACTGAGTAACCGTCTCCCCCATGCCGTAAAAACACTTGAGCGCAATCTATCAAGGACAATGTAAATCAGATCCTGATTCGAAAATACAAACAAATGACGGACAATATTATCCGGTAAGCTATTTCGGGATACCGTCATATCTTAGAGCTGTATATATACGATTTGCTCCTAGTTCACCGTGAACTCTTTGCCGTGGATTCTATATCGCTCGTGATATCTATCTTACATCCTGCATCTTGTACATAAGGAGGCTTGGATGCTCGTCGGATTCCCGGTGTCAGGGATACGGTGTCCGGTACAGATCTACCGCCTATAAAAACTACATTCAGGTGAGCCATCTGTGCTGCATATAAGGAACTATGCGTAATATCGTACCTCCTAGGTTATCTGAAGATCCACACAAAACTTCTCAGAGCATTACAATTTCTGGTCTTGGATCTAAGCAATTTGACCAATTCCACAGTGCAATACAGTCGATTGCCAAGGTTTTCTGATGACCATGGCTATACGCCCATGCACAATCTAAATTTGGAGTCAGTATCGAGCAGTGTTAACGATATGCTCACTTTCAGTAATGACTACTTCACCCATTTGGGTATCGGGGCAATGGGGACCAAGTCCCGTTTCCCGTTGAGGTGGATCCTTGTGGAATATTGGGAGACTTTTTGAAGTATCGTTATCAGGATGGTACCCATACCAGTGATAACGAAGTCCATTATTTTGAGCGATTTGACGATGCTGGGGATGGGTATGTGTCTCGCATACCTAGTGCGCACTAAACATGCTAACTAAATACTGTATCAGATATTACGTCCGTATCAATCCTGATAAAATCATACCAGGTCTCTTGGTAGAGATTCAAGCCACCTTTGGTTGTAGTATGTGATCAAACACGTATTAATCCTTATGAGGGCCTACCAAATGGTGCTGAAACTTCGCTCGATCTGTGTCATTGATCGTATTGTCGAATTGGTGATTAAATACTTTTGGGATTGGTGTATGGTCATGCCGCTAACAATGTTCTGCTTAGGATGCTTTAAATGCCAGAGCTCCTAAAGATATATCTCTTACTCGGGTTCAATGCAACGTGGGCTATAAGGTTTTGGATGAGGAAGGGGAGGATAAATAATGGGAATGGAGAGAGTATTATGTGTAGTACATGCACGGCGAACATGTAGCTTTCTTATGCGCTTATATGATTGGCGTTGGAGTAGATCTACTGTCCTACCCTTTTCTCCTTCTACACCAGAGGTGCATTATCAATAGCCTACAGGCCGAGGAGTTACAAATGAACATGCATAGTTCCCATCCCAACCAAGGACCATCACGGGCACATTCTCAGTTAAATGGAATATATGGAGCGTTTCACGACGCTGATGAGGGGCGACATCATTATACTTTACATATTTATAGTTCGTACTAGGTGTCAAGAGGTTCGTGCTGAGCGTCAAGAGGTTCGTGCTGGGCGTCAAGAGGTTCGTGCTGGGCGTCAAGAGGTTCGTGCTGGGCGTCAAGAGGTTCGTGCTGGGCGTCAAGAGGTTCGTGCTGCGTGTTCGAAGACTTGTACCATTTCCTCCATTAATTGCAGACTCACTGTAAAGATATGCTATTCTCTCAAAAGAGCCCCCTTCTGACACTATGCGAGGATTACATGGGTGACGAAACTGTAGACATAGTTTTGGCGAGTGCAGGATCGTTTGTAAATACTTTCCTCGCTTTATGCAGGAAAATATGCGCTAATCTATACCAGTGTAATTCGTACTTTGATCCAGAGCAGACCCAATTTAATATGGAGGCATCACAGTATATATTTATATGTTCACAAGACGATATTCATTTGTTCTACATGTAATAGTACATTCGTTGACTGCTATATCCTTTAAACATAGCATTCATCTACCTCCTAACGCTTACTGACAATGCGAAGAGCCGCAAGAATATTGTAGGCAAACTTGGGCTCGGCCTCCGACTTTGACTTCTTGTTCAGTGCTGTTACGGTATATATTACACCCGCAAAATCACCTGCTTCAAGCTCCCCGATCTGGGGGTATTCGTGTAGCCTTAGCATGTCTACATCACCGAGCGTGTTTCCAGGAGTGAAATGCCTCTCGATGTTGTATACTGGCACTGTAGGAAAACAATCCATTAGAGATAAACTATCCGAGACATGACACCAACTTACCATGTCCATCAGCATCAAGTGGTTCCTTTGCTGCAAGTGCGTCGAGGAGATACGCAGTACTGATTGAGTGTCTTGCGGCGGAGCCGCTAGCGGCAGAGTCACCAGGAGGATCGTCAAAGCCTGTAGACACGACAGTCCCGCTGCTCGTACCAGGGGTCCAAGTTCTGGCAGAGGTATTTACTATATGAAATCGTTAACGTCAGATATGGTCCTTTGGAAATCGGGTTGACTACGCACTAGAAACTGGAATAGTTGCGAAGTTAAGAGCCTTTGCATAGACAGGCATCTTATACTTCTCGCGGAATACCATGTAGAAGAATGCTAGCTGGCGTGAATACTCATGTACAAGGGGATATAGCGCGAGAGTTTTGTTCATCAGGTGCTCCCCTCTGCCTGTCAAACCTTCGGCCTGCTCAAGAGAGCTGGTATGAACCACGCCAAATGTTATACAAGCAAGACGCCTGGGGGGGTAGCCTTGAACATGTTGGCCAAATGTGGGGTTACCTTTCGACAAAGAAATGGCACGGTAGCAGTTAGGATCAGCTCTAGATGGGTTGACCAGAGTGGCACTAAATGTATCATTTCGAAGCACCTTGATCAAGCGCCTATAGATTAAGTATATTCAGCATGTGACATTCTTGTCGTTGTGTAGATGTACGTACTGAAGATAGCGGCGATCAAAGCCCCTCTCATCAAGGATATTCGTTAAGAATAATTGCTGGACAGTGTCAAAAATCACACCCTGCGGCCTACAATACCGTGGCATTAGTTACTAAGTTATGCGATAAGAGATACCAGTGGAAATGGAGTACCTGACGAGAGGGTAAACGCTCTCATATGTATCCTTTAGGAGCTCATCCTTCTGCGCAGAAGCAGTTGTGACCTCACAAGGAGGTCCACTGGGACTGTGTGTTTTGTGAGGCGTAAATCACACATCTACAATGATAGAAACTGAGCACTTACGCAAGAGCAGCCTCAATCCTTTCCTCCTCCGTATCAACAGCAATGACAGGGGGGTCTATCTTCTTTACGGATGCCTTCTTTACTGGTGCTTTCTTTACTGGTGCTTTCTTTATGGGTTCTTTCTTGGGTTCCTGTTGCTTGCCGAGGGTGACCTTCCTATTTGCGCTTATTAGCAGCATTCACAGGTATGTATCAATTGGCAGACTTACTTTAATTTCGCCGCGGCAGCTGTGACAGGGGTTTGTGGAGAGAATAGCCCTTCTATAGGTGCCTTACTCTTAGGAGTGCTAGGTGGCGATTTGGGTGTACTGGGGGCAGGGCTTCTACAAAATAGGTATTAGGTTATCGCCATGCAGATAAAAGTATGTGTTACGTACTTAACAATTCGTTTCTTCTTAGGAGAAGTGTCAACCTCCGAGGCGCCACTACTGCAAACTACGTTAGCAAACCAGCACCAGTCCAAAGAAAACGAGAAGATGCGCACTGGCGGGGACGTTTCTGGACCCTAACGCAATGGTAAGTAGTGTGCATTACGAGAGATGATACGGTCCATACTTCTTTGGAGGTGTCTTTACCTCTACCTCAGACTCGACCTCCTCCAAATCCTCGAACTCGGATCTAATAAAATATAGAATGATCAATACGAGAACATGTGATGAGATCAATGAACTTACTGGCTATCAAGCTCCACAGCCTCCCCGCTATCCTCCGCTTCTTCATCACCAGAACCAACACTACACGTTTTAATAAGTATCTCAATAGGTAATCTTAATGAGAATGGGCGAGGAATAAATGGTGCTTACCTTTGGGAGCTATTGTCCTCATCAGCCTCGTCGCTGTGACCATTAAAGCTTCAGCAAACCTGGTATTATAAAGAAAAGTACTCACTCAATAACGTCCTCATCATCCACTTCCTCGTCCTCTACCACTTCCTCGTCCTCTACTACTTCCTCCTGTTCCTCGACCGCTTCATCCTCGTCATCATCTCTGTACCCATGTTAGCGAATGTGAAAGACACAGGGATATATTGACTCACATGACGATAGGGGATTGGGCTTTGACACGTTTCTTAGTCTTCGAAGGGGAGACAGCAGCAGCCTTCTCCGTGAGCTTGCGAGGTCGGGTACTAGAGCTTCCCATTCAAAATAAGCGACACCCTACAGAGGATGCGGAATAACACGAACCGCTTGGACGACATGACAGAGAATGACACTCCACGTCTGCCAAGTTGAAACGTTGTCATTTAAATATGATGATTTATCGGCCGATAGCTTTTGGAACGTGTTGATATGACAGTTCAACCGTATGGAAACGCTCCCGGCAATGCTCTTGGGATGTATGTTCGATCGCATTTATCTTATTGGACATATCACCAGATCAGTGTATACATAATGTATTTTAGGAGCCAAGGTGGGTCCCGATGGCCATTGTACTGCGCGACTCAGATTAATAAGGCTAGAAAGATCGTTGCTGATACCAAAGACAAGGAACCCGAGAGCTGTTGCATGGTACAAAACGGCGGATAATATATGTGGGAGCGTTGGTGGATTACGTGCTTGCATCGAGGCTGTTGAGCATTCGGTGTTTATATCGCGAGCTTCGGCCGTACAACAGTGTGCGATGGCTTCGGCTCATAACACGCATGGAGGTACGAGCAAAGCGATGCTAGGATATAGATAGGAAGTTCTTTGAAGAAGGCTGAGAATCGATGTCGGGTTGGGGTATGTGAGTGCATTCCTTGGAATCGTGAAGGTACATTACTGAGAGCGAATAACGACCAGGTCGCAAACGCGTATTACTCGTGACCCAAATATGAACCTCATCTCGACTCTATACGGTGACCGGACGAAATATAGTCAGTTGTATACTTACCCTATGATGTATACTACTTTCTGATGCTATAGTGTAAGGTAAAATACTGGGAAGCATTATAGAAACCCAGAAACCGTCGGAAGAGGGTGATCGGAAAGAGCTGTCCTTCATGGCCAACGTCAGTAATCTACATGTCGAAGGAAAATAAACATGATCCAGCTAATTTTTTGTTCAATAACTAGTCAGACACTGCGCGCAGTGAAACGACTGTATTCAGTGGGGGGCCGATGCGGCCATTATACCTTGTGTACCGCAGCAGCGGCTCTACATCTGCTGATGTTGAAGAGGTTGTATTCAACTGTCAAGGATACGTTGTTGAGTCACATCTTCCTCCAATACTCAACAAATCGCAGTGAGTACAGATATTCCAAACAGCTGGCATCGACAACGTTTTGACCTTCTTAAGACTTCGATCCAGACCCCTTTTAGGATTCCAAGATATCACGATCACAGGGTTGGGCTGCCACCAGTTTGATACTTTCGTCCAGGCAGTTGATGTAGTTCGGACTATGTTCGACAGGTCTAGTTCGGGAAGAGGAGTTTCTCAGCGGCAGAAAATCTCATCTGACATCGGATCCACTCTTCGTTTCAGTAATCGATACTTTACTCAACTGGACGAGGCAGGAAACTCAGTAACCATTCCTTTCTCTGAGGACGTGGATCCTTTAGGAATTTTGAAGGAGATCAAGGGTGGACTCCATACCTCCGAGAATGAGGTGGCGTACTTTGAACGTGTTGACGTGAATGGAACATTGTATGTGTGGTCCAATCATCAGACCTATTGCGGCTAATTTCCCCATATTTCAAGTCGCTATCATAGGGTTAAACCGGAGGAGATAGTTGCTGGGCTCCTGGTAGAGATCCAGTGTACTTTCTTCGCTGTTCCATCCAAAGCAAAGGAGTACCGATTTATCTCGAAGCTTAGATCTATCTGTATCCTCGATAGAACGGTTGAGAAGGCAAGCATTCCAACACTCAGAGTATTGTCGTTGTAAATTTTGATATCGTTGTGTAGGATGCTACCATTCTTTCTATGGAACAGGTAAAAGCATCTACATCTCGTAGAACAATCAAGCGAAAGGTTGGTTATGGGGTAGAGGACGATGAACCTGAGACATCGGAAGTGAAGCGGATGCGACGTCTATCCCTTTCAGACAAAGTACAAGTTAGTATGGTTGAATAGATTTATCCACGCATGCGAAGTGGTAGTATTGTATCTACGAATGGAGCCGGTACCGAACACATTACAATAACTACACTCTCTCTTCCCATCGGATGGTACCATCATCATTGGGTCTTATTGTAAGCCACATCCTTGCCTCCCGTAATCCCATACCAGAAATTCGGGAACCTATATGCCCGCGAATGTGTGGTTTACAAAACACGGTATGCAAAAATGCAGCGGTATACATGAGTTCTCCTACATCAGCCCATGTACCATCTACAACGACAGTGCTGTCAGGGTCTGGAAGTGTACAGTGGGGTATATCCTCGGCGTGTGCAAGATCAGAGTAAAAGGGGATGGAAATGTCACGTATATCAGGGCACTGCGTCGCGAAATGCATAAGATCAAGAACGTCCATCCGTGAATCTGGGCAAATACGGTTTCTCTCCTTTATCCGAATGTTTTGCAGACGAGGCCAGGATGTGGCCATATCCTTAATGAGTGATCCTGTAAAATCCAGAATACACCCCTCTAGCACAATTATTTCCAAGTTCGAGAGGCGGAAGAGGGGGATAAGTGCTTTTGTAGCAATAGGAGTCGAATGCGTTCCCGCATGATGGCGATATATCATAGGATCTCGGTGTAGTATTCGGAGCATACAAAGAGATGTATGATGGGATAGTGACGAAACAATATCAACCAAATTAGCCTCCACAAAGGCAAATCTGGGATACAGTAATACACTGTATAGTTTTCGTGAATGTATGGACTTGATTATCGTGTCGACAGCACGGGTAGACAGATTATTGCGCCATATAACTGTGAAATGGCATAGACTGGGGAATTTGGAAGAGTCGTCAATGTGGACTGGCATACTCGAATCCATAAGCTCAGAATCAACTTCGATCCAAAGGCGGCACAGGTGTGGCAACATGGAAAGGGCTTGGAGGGCATCCTTGCTGATGGGGAACGTGTTTAAATGGCATTCTACCACCAAGGAACGCATATTCGTGTATTGGGATATCAGCGAACTGAAAGTGATAGCTTCCTTATGTGTTATATCCAGATTCCCATGTGAGAAATGAAACATCTCCAGACTCGGTTGACGTTCAGATAAGAGTTCGAGGAGCCGGAGGGATGTCTTGGTTGTGAGGCCATAGACCTTGAGCGAAATCAATGTCTTGGGAAGGAATAGCTGTATATGGTCGAACAGCGCGACATTGGTAGTATTCCATAAAAGACATCGAAGGTTCGGAAGAAGGGCACGACCTACTCGACCCTGAGCAAGCTTTGACAGGTAAGGGTGATATACGTCGAGCTCATAGTCTAGCCTCTTGATACGTCTGGCATAATAGTCGAATCTCTCCCACTGGGCTGCAGTAGGAATGGACGTGAGGTCATATATCCTCTAAGACGAGTAGCGATATTAGGCCCTGAGTTGAATGTTATATGTGACCACACATACCTGCCGTCTGACCGATAACGAGGCACTCTGAATAGATCTCTCTCCATCCGAATTTTCTTCCTCGTCTCCGGATGACTCTGAATCGAGTCCATCATGGTCCGAATCATAAATGACCTCTCCTGTAGCCCGTGTAGATTCTTCACAATCTGGAGACAACGTATATCTGTTTGGAAACAGATGCACCAAAGGAAGAGGGTCAACCAAATGATCCCATAGGATATCTAAGCCCGGTTCACAAAACGTCTGGCACGTCAGTATAAAATTAACCAAGTCGCTATTCTCTCTTTGAACAGGGTAAACATCCTGACGTAGATCGTAAGCAATAATACGAAGTAGCTCGTCTATCAGGAGGCAGCGGTGCATAGTGAAGGCTGATGATGGTGTATGTTTGTGTTTAAGATGTAAGCTATATCATACCAAAAGAACGAAGGTTGTTTGAAAGCCTAGTTAATCGCCAATGTTTATTGCTTTTATACTTATGTTTCATTACATGCATTATATGTAAATACTACTAGAGGGTATCCCACCGTCTATAGGGAAGCCTATGCCACATTACTCTACCGTCAAGGTCCCTATTCTGGAGTATGCATCTAAGAGCCTTATCCAAATCATCCCTTCCCCCCGAGTCGATCCCCACCAGGTTCAACGATCCAAAAACGATGTATAAGAAGGACGCTGCCAATAAGGCGTTCGGAGATATGGTCCATCCATGATGTAGAGTAATGGGATTAACTTGTCCCCCAGGCCGTAGCTGAGCGGAAGGAAGCTGTCCCTGACCCCTGAGACGGGAGATGAACGGAAGTTTTATTTCGCGAATGTACGGTGTTGACTTGGCAAAGCACTGAAGGTCCAGGATATCAACAGCAGGCCGCAGTTGACCATGATGATCCAACTCGCTGACAATCACGGTAATCAAATTACGCCAAGCTTGAGTCATACGGTACACCAGGAGATCTTCGTACTCCAGCATAAAGCCTTCCAGTTCAAAACTGAAGATGTGGCGCAGGCGAAATAGGGGAAAGATGGTGCGATCAGGAATGTCAATGTCGTAGTCTATTTCCTCGGAGTCGTGCTTGAAATGCACATGGGATATACCCACACGGCCTACGGACTGATGGCCCCCAACAGCCTCGAGGACAGCCTCTAAATCAGACGGGGCGATGTCGTATCGGGGGAAAAGATTCACCACTTTGATGAGAGGGGAAGATATTGATGCGATTATTGAGCCAATGAGCTCCGATGTTTCGGTGTTATCCCATGTTAAGGATATCTCAACGAGGGACGGAAATGGAGACGGGAGAATGAATAGGTGTGGACCCCATGGAGGCAAAAAGTCATCGTCCACGTAGACAGCGAGGTGTTCCAATGTCTGAAGATTGGCCAGAAAGCGAAGGGATTCGAGGGTGATGGGATAGGTCTTGTATGACGTTTTCATATCCAATATACGGAGACGATGGAATGAACATAATGCTTGGGATGCACATTCAACGTCGTGAGGGCTGATGAGGAAAAAGGGGGCGTTGTCGAAATGCAGGTTCTCCAGGTTCGGGCATAATTGGGACAAACGGGTTAAGAGAACATTGCTATTCTCTACTGCACCGATAACCATACCATCCTTGGCGGGGATCCACAGCTCAAGCGTGTGTAAGAAGTGGGAAAGCGCAAAATATATCCTCTGGAGACCAAGTAGGGATTCGGGATACCATACGAGATGACGGATACCTGGTAACAGATTTCCGGGGACTGTCCTGAGGCTCCTATAGAAAGTATCGTCGTAGTTATGGACGATGCTTGATAGGAATCTGATCCTCTTGCTATAACTAAGGAATGTAGCCCATGACTCCTGGTGAAGATCTGTGAGCGAGTGAGGAAGTCGATATATTAAGATAGCCTACATCTGGCATGTAATCATCCTCGACATCCATGTAACCAGGTGCAAGTCTCATGAGAGGGAAAGGATCATGAATATGCATCCACAATACGTCTAGACCTGGCTTGCAGAACGAGCGACAAGTCAAAACAAACGCTAACAGATCCGGATTTCGAGCAGCGCTCAACATGTGCAAGTACATAGCAATGTTGAATAATAAATCTTGATTGTAGAGAGCACAATGCATTTCAAGAGCGATATCAGTGAGCAGATTCGTCAGGTAGGGATGGCGGCGAGGAAGGATGTGTGATGCAGTTGCCCTGCTGAAAAACATTTTCAAATATATATATATATATATATATATATGATATCATCATCATGATAAGGGCGCACGGCGATAGCTGCAGTGATTATATTACGCATGATACTGAAATGGTTGCTTATGAAGTCCAATAAACTAATGTGCCGGCTGTGAAGATCTCCACTACAAAAATGGGATACAGGTTGTACGTTCATGTATTCGGTTTGGTAGTACATATATACATTCATAGCTTCCAATCTCACAGCATAATACCACGGGTCTGCATTTATCGTGCTAGTTGATAAGCTATGCATACAGACTTGGGATATAGAGCTTTGAACGGGGTTCGTTCTGGGCGTTAAAAGGTTCGTGCCGGGCGTTAAAAGGTTCGCAATGGGCGTTAAAAGGTTCGTAATGTCGCGTTTGAAAATGTTCAAGATGCAATGGGAAAGTATGATAACACTCATTCTTATATGTGTAGAGCTTAGATATATGTCTCCAATAGAGTATCCGATGATACATTATCATATGACGGGTATATTACATTAGTCCATTAGGTACTACATATAAACAGTGAGTGAATCAATCAAGATGTAAGGATCGTTGGATGTATCAAGAAATTTAGGAATACAAGGAATACTACAGGTGACAAGAAAGAGTGTGTTCAAAAAGGTAATTGTACATGATGCTGATATATGCAAGAAACAAGAAATAGAGACAAGAACCGACTAATCATCTTCGTCTGCGATAACACGGAATGTGTCAAGGGACCATCCCCACCTGTCCCTCATGTCATTGCGAACTCTTTTTTGTATTAGAAGGGTACATTGGATACAAGTACGACCACTCACTTAATTACGGTCCATCGATCGATGAACCGAGGACTGCTCTTGTGCGGCTAATAAACACCAGTTACGAGGATTAGTATTGCAATTATGGCAAAAAAGACAGTACTCACCCGATGAAGTCCAACTGTAGTACCGCCGCCTCCGACAGGGAACAGCAGGGTGTGTCCAGCTCGTGTCTTCGTGAGCTGCACTCCACATGCCTCAAGAGTCTGCAAATATTTAGTAACGTAACAATAAGTGTGAAGGACGGATACGTACGTTCAAAAGAGCACGATAAGGTACTTCGGTTGGCGCATCACCGAACATACCAGTAATTAGCTGCAGTTTCCAAACGAGTGAGAACGTTCCAAATACACGATACATTGAAACTTACCGCAAAATGAACCGGGCGGAGGGATATAATAGAGGCCATTAGAGACGAGAACGGAACGGAATCGTTAGAAATTATGAACGGAATGTGAAGAAAAAGAAAGGAGGAGAGAAGGAGTATGGATGGATGAAGAGCTGAACGAGCGGGAAACTATCACATAACGCCGCTGTGGGTCCATGTAGGCTCCCGATCATATACGCCAAATCAACGTTCCAAACAAACAACTGACTCAAATCCAATTCTCAGTATCCCGAAGTCGGTTATGCACCGATTGCGATGTTCAAGCTACCGCTGAGCTCGTCTCAATGAGACGAATCCAACGGTAGCTTGAACGTCTGGTTTCGTGCAGGTTTTGTATAACAGTTTCGTCACTAACAGAGCTACCATTCTGCTCTTTCACCTCATACCTCGAAGCGTGAGGTCTTTCACACATGCCTGGGTTCTTCTCTGCAGTGCGAATCCAACGCTGCCTTCCACATCCAAATCGGTGGTGAAATGACTCTTATATTCCATATCTTTTGTACTGTATAACTGAAAATTTTCGGAAATTAGCTTATAGATTGGTCAGTTTTGCTCTGGTTCCCTTGCGGAAAGAAGCTTTAGACTCGTCTACTCAATGCGAGCTCATAGGTGCCTCAACCGTCCCATATGGTTGGGATTTGATATATATAGTCTCATCCATAGAGTTTTGTTACCACAATACAAATATCTTTGTTATCCTCAATACAAAGTTGCCTTTTTCCCACGGTGAGCGAGTCACATGATACAAAGCAAACATAAAACCTTGCATTGGAACTCATGAAGCAATATGAGAGAAACATTGAGGGTATCATTCTGCTCAGAAAGTCCCTGTGAGTTCAACAGTACAAAAAACGATGATATTTTATAGGAAGAAGCAGATGTAAAATGTAAAATACAGATAACCCTAGTTTAGGATCAGACATGAAATCGCGTTACGGTACAAGCGCCCCAGCAAGTCCAGGTATATAAAACGATTCTTCTTCATTCTTCAGGAATCGTAACATCCGCGTATTGGCGAGTATATGAAGCGATTTGTACCCCGTTATGTAGAGGCAGGAATGACTGGTCAGGCGTATCAACATTCTGGAGCAGACTTACGACGAGTCTCTGACGTTCAGTGTCAACATTGCACTGCTCAATCAACAATTTCAGCTATTCGCACTGCATGGCCTCAAACCTTGATCATAATGCCTTCTACACGATCAATGACTCAGGAAGGGTTCGACACTCAGATGGCTGGACACTCTCTTGTTCACTTTACTGATCACTTCAGCATGGATTCCGAAGTTCCGTCAACCGATGGGTCTACTAGCACAGTCTCATACCGGCTAGTTGGTCGAGTGCTATTCTCCTACTCTGGTGGCGAACACCCCAACTCAAGCAATCATTTTACATCACATCTTCTTATCGGCAATCGCACGTTCTTCTACGATGACCTCAATGGAGTTTTGGAGGAACTTGGGGATACGTCGTTTATTGAAACACTTTCCCGCAAAGATTCACTCTGGATTTATCACCGTACTACTGCCAATATGGTCTGTGTTCACTATGCTATCACTGTTAACTTTGACTAATATATTTATCGTAGTGGATCGAAAGAATGGTCTTACCGATATTAAATTCTTCGTCTACAAATCAACCCATTATAATCAAGTCACCTCAATACATTGAGATACATGATGATCTGGCACCCTCATCCGCTAAGGCCATCAAATTACCAATATCATCTCAAGATTCAGTACTCAAGGATGAGATTGAGACCTTCTTCGATGCGCTTGCAACCAGAAACTCAGAACCACCTGTGAAGACTCAGACTCATATACGCAGTATATCATGGGCATCTAGTAATAAGTCAGATTTCCCACTACACTTCACATCTCTCTGGACAGATTCAATGTCAGTAGTTCAATTCTTCTCTTTGTTGAATATATTGATCATACTCAAATCTTTCAGGATTGGGACATTTGGGTTCTTCCCCTCAAACGATCGAAGCAAACACAGCTATGCTGCTAGAGTTGGGAATCATGCAGGAGGATCGCCAGTGCTTGAGTGGTACTATGGAAACACATTTTTGCGTGGAGAAAGACCTCGGTCTGGGACATACCATCTATCATTTGAGGCTATTGGCAAGATCCTCAATGACCAAGCCGATTATGGTGGAATTATTTTACAACCTGGAGTGAGTGAAGTCTGTCCCATTTTTTTGAATCGTCTGACTTTGAGTAATTGCTCTAGTCTATAGGACCATTTCAGTGGCCGACCCGTCTGGTTTCAATAGAAGAAGGCAGCAATCCGCATTGGAAGTATACGAACCAGGTCATCGAAACAGCTTTACTCGAGGCATTTAACTGCATCGTAGATCTACTTTGTTCCCCCACCACTATTAATCCCATCATGGTCGCATTCAAGTACCATTGGAAGTCGCTCAAGGGGGGCGATAAAGTCAAGAGGACATCGGAATGGCTTCAGGACTTTCACTTGCCGATCCTCCCAGGAGATGGTAATCTAGTTGATCGGATGATTGACAAGCTTTTTACGAAACTCAAGCAATCCGACTCGATCTGTCCTACATGGGTAAACATAGACTCTTTGGTTTTCGGCCCTGGCAAGCTGCTCTTCCTTCTGGTTGTGATGCGAGTGTACTTGGAACGCAGCCCTCAAGACGACGATGAAATTGCTCGCTTAATTGTTGGCATCCCGGAGGCAAAGGTGAAACCCCATTCGTCTGTATACAAAAGGCATTACTGCTTGCTAAGAAGAACCACCATTCCGGAATACGTACTGGCAGCAACTGATGGTGATCAACTCCCAGAAGCCAGTCAAGCCGATTGCCTTGATATCCTCAAGTTGGACGCATCTCCAAGGCACTTATCCCAAATCAACGCCACTATCTCTAATGACATTGATATTCAATGGTTTGACGAACAGCCAATTCTATTCATCGCTTTATCCAACAGCAAGAATATTGATGAAGTGCAATATGTATGGGGTCAGCCAACGTCTCAAGGCCTAACAACTCTGATTCCAAAGGGTCGAAGGGTTATCTCAGTAACAAATCCGGTCATTCAAGATATGTCTGCAGTCATTCCGGACAGAGAGAAATTGAAGAACCTCCCGAGACCCAAAATACTAGCACGCAAGCCATTCCCTAGTGTTGTTGAGTCCAAACTGAAGCGTACAAGAGTGGAAGGGACTCAAGATGATGCTGAAATGCTTTCAGGTCCTGACGTCAAGCGGTTGCGAAGAAGTTTGCGTAATCATAAGAAATAGAGCTCCTTCTGATTTCTCTATGGGTCTCAGGGAGAATAGAGATACATTATTATTGATGACTGCAATTTCCTACTATATTCATTTATATTATACTGTATCTATCCCTCACTTTCCCATCCCTATCATCTCACTTAACTCAATAAATCAACTTGTCTCAAGCTGATTTATCACTTATCATATGCCACACTTCACTTGACAAGTTAACTTGCATACAAAAAATTCACTTGATCCAGATATTATGATAATCAGAGTAACATGGTTAGTGCTGCCCATTTTTCAAGGCATAGTAAACATCCCTATTGATTACAATACCACAACCAATATTGGCTAGCTTGATAGTATGGCCATTGAATATGTCCCACTCCTGTTTTTCATATAGATATGGTCTGTTATATGCTCTCAGTCAGAATATAACATTATGTTGTCTTAGAAAACAATCCCCCCATTGAAATCTCAAATTGAAACTTGAAGTTGACAATATACCAATATGTAAGGCTCTGGTAGTGAGGTTAACATCAGATAATATGGCCCACTCTTGTTTTCAATGGAAATATACTCTCTGAGATGCTCTCTTTCAGAATATAGGATTAGAATTTCTTAGAAAACAATCCCCCCATTCAAAATCTCAAAAGTATGGCTGATGACTAATCAATATAAGGGACTGGAGTAGTTGAATTACAAAAGATGTCCCACTCTTGTTTTCAATGGAAATATACTCTCTGAGATGCTCTCTTTCAGAATATAGGATTAGAATTTCTTAGAAAACAACCCCCCCATTCAAAATCTCACAAGTATGGCTAATGACCAATCAATACAAGGGACTGGAGTAGTTAAGTTACAAAATATGTCCCACTCTTGTTTTCAATGGAAATATACTCTCTGATATGCTGTCTTTCAGAATATGAGGTTAGAATTTCTTAGAAAACAATCCCCCCATTCAAAATTACAAAGCAAACTGAGTATCCTATACTAACATGGGACTCTCAAATACTGGTATCATATGATGTCCCACTCTTGTTTTCAATGGAAATATACTCTCTGATATGCTCTCTTTCAGAATATGAGGTTAGAATTTCTTAGAAAACAATCCCCCCATTCAAAATCTCTAAAGTATGGCTGATGACTAATCAATACAAGGGACTGGAGTAGTTGAGTTACAAAAGATGTCCCACTCTTGTTTTCAATGGAAAGATACTCTCTGAGATGCTCTCTTTCAGAATATAAGATTAGAATTTCTTAGAAAACAATCCCCCCATTCAAAATCCCAAGAAAATCACTGACAACATACTAATGTGAGATGATATAGTAGTAAAGTTGACATCATATACTCTCTGATATACTCTCATTCAGAATATGTCCCTAAAAGCTCAAGAATTGATACAACAGCACAGATAGTAATAATCTAGTTAGATAGCCCTTGTAAAGCAATAGCCTTATCTACACTAATACGACGACGCTTGGGCTTCTGTTCACTATCACTATCTATAACTAGGGGAATGTTTTGATTGAAATATTTTTCCCCCTTCACCTTTCTAACATCGGGGTCCACATTACGTTTTCGTTTTCCAGGGCGATCCAGTCTCTCTCTAGCACGTGCTATACCCACCAACTCACGATGTGCAATATAAGCTGGAACAGCTGGATCTGCACGACATACTGTAACACTAGAAATTTGTATGAATTAAAGATATCATTGTGATAACTGCTGTATGATGAATACTCACAACTGATGACCACCATGGGACAATATACGCCCATTCCCACAATATTCTAAAGGACCAACAAGAACTCCATCAGTTTTGAAGATGACATGACGAAATGTATTTCGCTTTCGCTCTTCTTCACTGAGGCGGACCAAGGCCTCAACAGGCTTGCCTTCAACATTGTTACTATCTTGCCTATTAGTTCAATATCATGACAGTAAAAATGAATACCTACCGCGGTTTCAAACCATGAGTGACATTTACCGGATAGTTAGGGATAAGGGACCATATCTGCTTCGTTCCCCGATAGCAAAATGTGGGACGAGATCGAGTCTGTGTCTTGTTTGCCAGTTCTGATGCCGACAGAAATATGTTGGTTCCATAGTTGGTCAAGTAAGTGGGCATTCCTAAGAGACCTGCTGGAAGGTTAATGGAAAATTGCAACATCAGTGGTACTAATTCTACGTACCCTCTTCCCGGAACATAGAAACTAGAGGATTCACATCCTCTTCCTCTCTCTGACTGAACTCGGAAGGGCGAAAGATGAGACATTGGAAATCATCATCATCAGCCAGGACCGACTGACTGTACGATGGCTCATAAACATCCAAGAGAGGAATATCAGAGCGAACGTAATTGTCACCAGATCGCTCCAAGTTGCTAAGTTTTACCTGCAGATTCAGCTCATCAACATAGGCTCAGCAGGCGAAGGAGAAAAAGCAATTACAATATAATCGTCCAACAAAAGTGCCATTCGCATAGGCATTTGTTTACGCCATTTACCGTATACATGGAGCCAACGTGCATATTCCATACGTTGATGTGGGGTTGGCGATAAAACACCATCATGAATGCATGGTTTCAATAATCCCCTACAATATATGCCATGAGAATCGTCAAAGAGATCTAGAAAGTATACGAGACTGATGCTCACCACAACTGAGTACGCGCACGATGCATGTAGGCTTTATAAGCAATACACAGTCGTCCTGTGCGAGAGGGGTTATCAAAAACCTCTGCCTCTGTCAGATATGGCGAGATCCCTAAAATACTAAAAGTGAGTCAAACAATACAGAGACAATCGTTGATAGATGCATACCAGCTATACATAGAATCTCTGATGTGGTATATACACCACAACCACCCCATATTGACTCTTCACGACGTACTGCTTCAAAGACAAGGCCTAAACGATTGGTGTCCTTACGACGACGTCGAGATTGAATCCAACCAGCAAGCCGATTGACAAAGACCAACCAGTCGCTGCAAACATCAGTAGCTGGTGCCTTTATAGGGTCGTCTGGAAACATCCAAAGAGGCTACACAGGTGTCAGTAAGTAAAGGCAACGATACATAGTGACATACCTGAAAGACAAGATCAAGTGAAAGAAAGGCCAAGACATAGGACTCAAACTCGATGGCCAGTCCAATCTTATAACCCCTTGTCTGTTAGAGATATGTTAGCCTCAAATGTAATATAGAGGAACATTGAAACCAATGTCTATACTCACCTCCTGATCAATCTGACATACAGAATTATCCCACATAACTTTATGGAACCACTGGACCGAGGTGTGAGTTAGATATTGTACCTAAGAAGTGACATTAACCAGTCTGAATGTCGTATTAAGGATCATAAGTAGTCACCTGAAGCCGAAGAGGACCAAGATCCAATATGAGTGATCGGCAAGTATGATCAATGCCTTTCAACTGAAGCTGTTGAATAGACGGTGGGTCGGTGTTGGAGGAACGATACTTGCGCCACATGGGTGGCCACAGACTCGTTTGTGCGTTCACATTGCCCCGCTTGAACGTACACGTGGAGTCCAGCTGAGAGACCAGCCCTTGACCCAAGCGAGAATCCCTCTTTGCAGAGGTAGACTCCTTAAGAGTCCCATCCGCATGAAGGGCTTTGACGTGCCAGGAATCATTGCCACGGATATCTTCCCAGACCTTGACAGTGACAATGTAAGTCCCTTCGCCTTCACCACCTTCAGGCATAGCTAGGACGCCTAGGATCGACTTGGAAGTCAAATAGCAAGGAGTCCGAGTGAATGAAGTATGTTCAAACACCTGTGTAACGCGACGCGACGCGCTTATTTGTATTTGTTTACCTGAAACCTTTGCTCTCGACGCAAGTACTGCTCTATACAAATTCACTTTAACTATTCAAAATTTCACTTTGGTTCTCTGCAAAAATTCACTTGGGACTCTACTTGGGTCTCGTAGTTTTCACTTGCTCTCAGATAATTTTACTTGGTGTCACTTGCCGCCGCCTATTTTCACTTGGATACACTTCCTCTCTCGCAAAATTTCACTTGGATATAATATTTGTCTCAACAGTGTGTTATTTACCAATCATAATTCTAATGAGAAATTGACGCTATAATTATTGAGACCATAGAACACTGCATGGACCTTCTGTCCTGTTGACAATTGAGGGGCGCAGTGAGTGGTCTGGGCACACATACATAAAGTGCGACGATGTCCTCGGGGCAAGCGGACATAGCAGAACCAACAGAGGGCATCAACCGCATGCCACAAGAAATGGGACCAAGGCTTGCCAGCCCCTGGGCCCCAGGTACGTCCTAGATGGGGTCAATGCCGAGATGTTAATGAACACCACAGGAATTGTAAAATGTGCTTGTACCCACCGCAATGTCCGTCGCGTAACGATCGATTTGGAGTTGGTTTAATGTTAGTTTTCAATCGCTTCTAGCACCTGGTTTGTCTAAGCACAACTCGGACGTCCTCCACACTAAAGGAAAGAAGGGCGGACACCACGGCTCCCAACGTGACCACCGCCCCGGTTGATTACTGTAGAAGATCTCCTCCCGGCGTACACAAGTCATATATTGAGTTCAAAACTATGATCAAGGCTAGAGGTGACAATGCGAGTGGAGTGTAAGGTTGACATTAGCAAAGGGGGTGTCTCGATCGGAATACATACACTGGCAATAGTAGTGCACTCGAGCCATTAGAAGCTTTCCAGTAGAGCTGTTGTTTGCAACAGTCAGCGAGTACCGGCAACTGTCGAGTCATCTAGTAGAGGCATGAACCAATATTGATAGAGGCGACACACTAAATGTAGTTGCAGGTGTTACATACGAGGGCAGAGGATATGACTCTAGAGTAGACATCATACACGAATGAAAGAAGTAATGGTTGAAGGTGAGCATATGGCGAAAGAACAAACCGGTGTACAGCAAAGCATGTCGTTTTAAGTAGTACTGGGGGGAGTGGAAATCCACCAAGTGAGCAAGTGAGATTTGAGTCAAGTACGCACCAGTGAAACGAAGTTGATTCCCAAGAAATGGCAGGCGCCAAGTGAGGCAAGTGAACGGAAAAAGTTACTTTGTACAGCCTCGTTCGAGTTCCTATCCTGAGCGTCATTGCGGCTTTCAAAGTTCTACGATCATCATCGAAGACCCTACTTACCCCACTAATCATTCAGCATTATCATTATCTTAAAGAGTTAACGAGAATCATCGTAAGTGAAAACACATTACCTTACACAACTCGGACGCGCCTGTTGAAGATGGAATGAATAATTAGTTCCGAGTGCGTAATGCCACTGATGATGTCCGAAGTTCTACTAGTAGTACTATATCATCGGAATTAGCTGGCGGCGTACCTGTCGTGTTTACGGATTGACAGATACATCTCCACATTATATCAAGCCTTTTACCCGGACCACAGTCTGATCTGACCGAGAGGCTTAGAAAGTTCACAGAGACCGGAACTTGAACAGTATCGTCTCCCGTGTATCATAAACGACCATATGCAACTATCAAAGAAGAATGTTAGACGCATTTAGGATGACAAGCATTTTTGGACACATACACAATAAAATCCTCGTCTCCGTAGCTGGTAGTCGATCCCTGACCTTTGTTATACGGAAAATTCTTCACTTGAAATTCAATAAAGGAGTGGCCGCAGTGGAGGAACATCTTATCTTATCGACTCCACGTGGCATTATCTTCTATGCGGGCCGCGGGCCGCAGGACCTTAGGAACAACTTCTGAATCTCTTGTCAATGTTCAACTCGAACCTCTTTGTACAAGTCGAAGCTTTGAAGTTCTATTCAATGAGTCCGACTCCTTGGACTCATGAATTTTTTGTTCCAAGTTTGTAGCTATTCGTTTTATGACTAGCGGCAAGCTATTAAATACACGTGAGTCGCTTCATTCTTCGAGGCAAACATAATTGACTGTAGTCTAAGTTAGTAGTGTACCTACTTGGCCCTAGCGCACTGAGTGCAGGGCTGAAATGATTTTTTACTGATGTTAAAAAAGTTTCAGATCAACCTTTTCAGGCTTAGACTCAGCCTATCAATCTCCAATTCGCGTCCGACTTTCGGCTTGAAAGTATTTGGCATATTTTCTAGTCAACGGAGTTTGTGAAATGTCGAATCACTCTGTAGGCTGGTAATTTTCCTTCGATTTCAATTTATCTCTTGCAAGAGAGCTTTTTTCTCTTCCTAAATGGTCTATCGTGCAACCAAAGAGGTGAGCTTTATCTCCACAATATGGGACGACTTCTCGCGATAACCTACTGGTACCGGATTCTCTGCAGCACAATTTCCAAGTACACGCTCGATTCATATCCTTCGAGTGGTCTAGTATGCTCTAGTGCCGATCTGTTCTTTCCAGGTCAGATGCGAAGCCCTTCGGAGTCCCATGGTGACAGCCCGCCATCTGCAACGTTGCTCACATGAGTAAAAGCGATAGCACCGATGCTTCCTACACACATGAACAGCCTCTGAAAAATAAGCTTCAATCGCAACACTTGGGGAAAAGCCACGTGGATACGCGCAATGGAGCAGCAGAAATACTCAGTCTGTTGGAGAGGTATGTCTAAGGTGCTATGGTCTTATCGCATATAGGATCTAGGCTTTATACCTCCATACCTTCAGCTGCATGCGGCTATATCGGACTTTGCTGGACTCGCTTCCGCTCATAAACCGTACCGATCGTCAGTAACGTCGCTTTACTATTTCTAATTTGTGGCGATGACGTTCCCAAACAGGTTGTTCTGGCTTTGTACGAAGACTATACTTCCATATTAGCCATGCGATGCCAATCAAGGTGTGCCTCGTTGCTTGGTATCCCCACCTCGCCTCCGACTACCGGGACAGTTGACGATTCAAGTAGTAGACTAGCATGCCAGGCTGAAACATAGTCCCATGACGATGGCAGCATAGATTGAACCTTGCCAATAATACCGGGCGGCGTTGGTGGAATAAAGGAATCGACTTGCAGCTGTTCTAGTTACCGAGCGATGATGACCGGAGCTGTGCTGTCGAGTTGCTCAACGGTTTGACCAATATGGTAGGTGACCTTCCAAGAAAGGAAGGTACGAGGTAGAGGTGGCGTCGAGGTTCTGCTTACGAATTGAAATCCCGCTGGACCAAGGAGGTTGCTGAGGTCGAAAAGGATGGGTCAAAAATGACGGCATATCCCTTGACGATGCGGGTCTAGACGAAGGAGGTGTCCCGACACCGGCGGGTGCGTCGGCGTGCCCGCAGAAGTTTGGAGTGTGTATAAAAACCCAAGAGCTGAAGGATGTTCCCCATCGCGTACCTTTCCCTCCTACCCCCAACACCACCTTCATTTCCATCCCGCCCTCGCAGCGAGCAGGGCGCGTCACCAGCGGTACGCCTGGACCATCGATTCCCCAAAACCACATCCCGCGATTCGCATTTCATACCTGCTCCCCAAGCCATCCAACATGAGCACCGAAACTTTGTATCTCACTTCTTCTAACGTCGCGCTGCCCTACTTCCTTGCCCGTGTAGCGATCCCTATCAACTCCGCCTCGATACTCCTTGCCACCATCTCCTTTCTCCTAGGTGTTGCCGTATATCGCCTTTACTTCTCCCCGCTCGCTGCTATTCCTGGCCCGTGGTACGCTGCCGTATCCGACCTCTGGCTCAACACTTGGATTGCCCGCCTCGAACAACACAGAACCATTCAGGCTCTATTTGAACAGTATGGTCCCGTCGTTCGCATCGGGCCTAACAAGGTCGCATTTTGCGATGTCACAACCGCTCGAAGTGTTTATGCCATCCACAAGTTCGATAAAAGCAACCTTTACAAAAGCCTCCTAACGTACGCTCCTCCGTTTTTATTCACTACATTGATTACTGACCTTATGTCATCAGTAATGATAACGACCACGCGTGAGTTCTAGTTTTTTTCGAGGCTTATCGTGTAATTGTTGACATTGCATGGAATGGAAAGTATGACATCACTTTCTCATTCTGAGCATGCTATTCGTCGAAAGGCCTTCGCCCCTCATTACGCCGTCTCAAATCTGACTCTCTTCCAATCCGAAATCCAAAACTTTGCGGGAAAGCTTACTGAAGTAAGATTTCCTTCTCGTAATAATAGCAATTTGAAAATTTTTAATGCGCCTAGACTCTTGACCGTACCTCAGGAAAGACCTCGGTCGAGTGTTTGGAACTCTTCCGCCACTTCCTTGTCGACGCCATGTCCAGTACTGTCTTTGGTTTTCGTTCAGGTGCATTGGAAGCATGGACGATGAATGTCACACACCCCGTTGTCGGTTCCATTCACGATTTTCCCGTTCGTGGTATCCTGGTATGTAGAGCAGCATGATGCTGCCGAAACGATACTGACATGTAACTTCAGCGCAGCGTAGTTCCCTCTTTCTTATGGAAATCATTCTGCCGTATCCCAAATTCTCGCTTGCGTCGAATTTGTGACTCCGACAAGACCCTTGCTGAGGTAAATTGAGTTCAATATACTTCGATGACACCGATTGACATCACATATACACAGTTCGTAGGCGAGAGGTTATATGATGTTCGTTCTGGATTACACTCTGGAGCCTTGCCTTCTGAGGGTCTCGATAATGAGAAGATGCCATTGATGCACCGTCTCCTCCGTCATCGCTTAGTGTCAACCGGAGAACTCGTGCCTGACCATCATGTAATTTCTGAGTGCATGGGACATATGTAAGAATCCATAAACAACTACTATAGTTCAAACGATGCTCATGAAATATCTAGGATTGCCGGTGTCGATACGTCATCCACCCTTCTGTCGTATCTCTTCTGGGAACTTAGTCGTCGCTCTGACATTATGATCAAACTCCAAGCAGAGCTTGACGAAGTTATGACTGATTCCAAGATTATCCCCGACATTTCCGTCCTCAACGAGCTCCCATTCCTTAACGCTTTTCTTAAAGAAGGTTTGTTCGTACTTTGAATATCTTATTCATACTAGCAATCTCAATACCTCCCATTGTAGGACTTCGTGTCTACGGAAGCGCACCCGCCTTCCTCGAGCGTGTTGTACCCGCCCGAACTTCAGCTACAGTCTCCAAGGCCGATGAGGATTTTGATCTTATGGGCTATGCTCTTCCTCCCGGGACCATCGTAGGCACTCAGGCTTGGAGTATGCATCGTAACGCGGATGTATTCCCAAGTGCCGAGACCTTCTTACCGGAACGTTGGCTCTCCACGGATGGATCTGATGCTGAAGAGGACCGTCTCATGAAGTAAGTCGTTCACACTGTAGCTCACTCCATCCTCTTAATTATTCTCTAGGATGTCACAACATTTGATGCCCTTTGGACTTGGAACACGTGTCTGCGGTGGACAAAACCTCGCGCGAATGATGCTCAAAATCACCCTTGCTACGACCGTGCGCAACTTCGACATCATCGCCAATTCGGCGGAGACTAACGAGCGGACGATGAAAATCATGGACGCCTTTGTGAGAATATTATAATCTGCTCTCACTACATCATTACTGACTGGATGAAATCAGGTATCACAACCTCTCGCACGAGAATGCCGCCTTTCTTTCCTCACTAGGTCTCACTAAAGATGTCCAGACATTTTCGTCTTGCATTGTCAAACCTCGCCTCGGTCATACGGAACATACTCCTCTCTACTCCAAACCGACAACGCTCTTTCCCTACCTTAAACACGCTTTAATTGCGCACCCAGCGCATTTACCTTACACCCGCTCATAATCAACCCCCTGTCAAAACGCTCAACGAAGACCTCGTCTTGCTTTCGATAGCTTACAGCAACCATTCGTAATGCTTTCGTCGTCCTCTTGTTTATCGCCTCGTTTGTTATGTTTGTTATCGCTATCCTGGATATCTTTAACCTGTGGCTCCATGGAAGTATAGAATCGCTGGTACGAGTTGGTATAGCCCAGGAGATGTATAATTATTATCGCGACACAATTGGAGATTGGTCAAACCCCGGAAACCTTTTATAGGAGTATCTTTCTTGTCCCTGTCTCAGCTACTGGATATTAGTTTCCCTTTCTTATTCTATTACGACTCATAATGTGTACATACCACGAAGGATTGAATGTGAACGACCCCTCGGTGATCCTATTGTCTGACGTTTATGAGAACCGTTGTTTTTGCACGCAGGAAGGTATCATACATCCACTGGTCGTTAACAATGTCATTCAACGTATCATATATTCAAAGTACATTCAACCGTTTCCATACATTTCCGATATTCGTACAGGCCTCGGGATGATATTTGGTCTCGACACCTGATACTAGCGCTATACTCTACAGCAGTTATATTCAAAGGGTGACAGGAACACAACCAATTGAAACCAAACCGCCCTGGTAACAAACGAATCAGTACGTTTGAGACAAAGATAACTTTGAAAGAATCTTACATGACTGTTGTCAGTGCAACAGACAGGACTAGCGCTGCAGCCACTACTTCCAACACCGATCACAGAAATGGGGGAGCAAGTCACGCCGAGGAGAACATTCACGTCCTGGAGGACGATGCCCAACAAGCCCAGCAATGCCGCACCAGAGGTAGAGTCAGCCTAAGAAGTATAATGTTAGCTAAGTCACATATATGAATATAGCAAATACTTACTGCTTCAGTAGATTGGCAGCACTGAATGGGACCAGTATTGCACTCGCTGGCTGGCTCACCACCAGAGGTGGCGGGAACTGGGGTGGCGACCGCAAGGAAAGAAAGGGCAAGAGTAACGGCGATAGAGACGCGAGAGAACATCTTAAAAATAAGAGATATTTGCTTGGGAGAGGTGCTTTAGAAAATTGGTAGAAACTGCAGATATTGCGGTTGCTGCAGAAACTCAACAAGTCGGAGACGTTTTTATACCTTTAGTCCCAGTTTGATTATGACATCGAACTTGGGGCCCAATATATTTCTAAGATACCTGAGCAGTCCTGTGAGGTCAGAGCCATTGTTCGCAGCTCCACTACAATGAGGAGGTTTGAGGTGTTGTCGCCTACGACCAAGTGGAACAGCAGGAAAGGGACATCTGAATGCAATTACTCTCCACAACGGAGGTATTATGTGGAGACTAACGTCCGCAGTAATCACCGCATGTTTCTAGATATCCCTGGAACGTTGTTGGAAGAAGACTGCTTCAGTACGACAGCGGATGCTTAAAAGAAGCCTAATCACCGTAGTATTTCAAACCCATATTACCCGGCGCCGCCAACCTATGCAGTCATATCGCAATTCAATTGATTAAACCGAGCATGATACTCTCACCTGTTAAAAATATGTCCTCCAAGTATAACACATCTGACAGGTCTTACACAAAATGCCCGGACAAACCCTTGATGTCAATCTCTAGGGCTTCTTTCTGCGTCAAGCGGTGATATCACCATCGAGGTGAGCAGACGTTATTGGAGTTACAGCACCCATTCCTGAGGCACGAACTTTGAGAACGGGGTTGTATACGACACCATTTGTAATTTGGAAATCATCCGACGAGGACGTCTCGCTTCCGCAACGAGGTCGAACGGCTTCAACTGAGCCCGTTCATAAGATGTAAACGGAGGGCCGTAGCGGCAGAAACTGGAAGCACAAGGTCTGCATTGAACTGGATGTCAAGAAGATTCATTTTACTTGCATGAGTTGCGAAGGGACATCTTCGCTCTACCGCCGTTACATCGCCTGTGAACGTCATACGTCAATCGCATTGGATCCGTACCTGGTGGGGAGCATGCCCGTTCTGAGTCCTAAAGAAAAGTGAGGGACTGAAACAAGATTTCAATAACCTTTTCGTCAGCCTGGAGTTCGTGCATCATAGTTATGGGGTAACATACGTGATGAAATATAATTGGCAGGATATTATGGCATATTCGCAAAAGGAAGGCACTCCATAATTTTTGATGCAACTGTCTTTTTGCGACCGCAACCTCCTGATGAGTGTGACAATCAGCGCAAAGTATGACCAAACAGCGCGACAACCACAAACAAACTTTCGAACCATTACCATGAAGTCAATTCTGATCGAAGTTTAGTATCGGTTAGTAATAAGCCGGACCCACAAACCTTTTGACGTCTAGAATGATACAACCTTACGATGGAACATCGATGCTTGTGCACTCCGACTGTATCTGAAATTCAAGGCAAAGTGCTCTGATCCCCCAGAGTAGCAACCATATTGGAATACGTCCACAGCAGAGTATACCAAAAATAAACGGATGTGTCGTATGAGACACGGACAAGAAAAGAATGGTATCATGAGGAAAGGTGTGCATCTAAAGTGGCTTCGCGAACCCCAGCCGCTATATCAAGAACATCCGGATCCCGAGGAACAAACCTACAGGGGAATGGTGCTGGGAATCTATAGAAGCAGCCAATTAGCATCACGAGCTACAATTGTGCGGGGATACTCACACGGCGAGACCTGTGTCGAGGAAATCATCCATATCCGGAACAATCTCTATACCATTTCCGTCCTTGACTCTCTCGATATTGAATGCCCAAAGTAGAGTGGCAATATTTTGAAAGAGTGTGGAGTTGGCTATGTGGATTCCTACGCACTTTCTCCTGCCGTATCCGAAGGCAGTGTGACCCTGAAAGTTCGTGTCAGTTGGAACTGTCTACGGAGAAAGATGAACCCTGACTTCGTTATGTGTAAAAGGTGGTATATTCTCCTTGGTCTCAGTCCCATCTAAATATCGCTCAGGTCGGAAGTTTTCTGGATCTGGGAAGAGTTCTCGATCGCGAGAAAAAGCCCTATAACGGAGAGGTATTAATGATGTGTAGGAAGACAAAGAATAACTTCACCATCCATTGAAGAAAATGATCGAACCCTTAGGAATGAAGTAACCTTCATAGATGTCGTCCTAACAATACCATAAATTAGTGGATCTCCCAATATATTTCGCAAATCGTGTACCTCAGAAGATGCGTGAGGGACACCTAAAATGATAAAAGAGTTAGCACTCGTACCCTCGGCGAGGCATGTAGAGGAAATATACCAAGGGGACCTACAAACACAAATCAGAACCATGTAGTCACTAATATGCAAGCCATCCACTCACCAATATTATGCCAACGAAGGACTTCTCTGATAATCGCCTCAATATATGGAAGGTTCGGCCGATCCTCCGCAGATGGGAAACGCGTCCGACCGACGACAGCATCAAGTTGTGCTTGAGCCTTGCGCATTACTTCCGGGAATGATACCATAGCGAGAACAAAAACCTGATGAGCTGAGCCAGTCTATCACAGGTTTGAACCAAGAGTCGAATGGTTATTCATTTGCAGCACAGTACCGTAGATGATCCCCCACCACTGTAGTACATAGAAATTAATTGCGATAAGTCAAACATTGAGAAAACCTTACAACATGGTACCAGCGATCCAGGCGGCTTCTTTCTCATTCAAATCAGGGTTTTTCATGAGTAATCTACTAATGCATTGACCACATTTACCCGCATTCTATGTGTACCTATATCAGCCTGAAATTACTTTTGCAGGATGTTATAAACTTACTGCGCGAGTTATAGCATCCCGATACCATTTCACAAAATTATCCGTATCTTCCTCATGGCAAGCCTGCCCATCCCGTTTCCATTTAGCAAGGAAAGGAGGGAGGTAGTTCAAGATAGGAAAGATTTCGACAAGAAATTCTCCAGGGCGCGCAGCACGTTCAAGACGGTGCATGAAGTCATCAATGTAGCTGACAAGAGGATCGTCCTCTGATTCTATGGAAGGTAAAGCATATGAGACAGAAAGTACCGCCGACTTGACCGCTCTACATAACAAATAAGTCAAATGCATAGGACATCTACTAAGGATGGACGCACCGGTTCAAATGCTTGCGCCAATGCTCGGAGTCTTTGGCCAGAGCTTCAACGAGGATTGCAGACTCTCGCAACTGATAGGGATAATATGCATGTATTGCCCGACTATGCAATCCCTCAAACGAGGCCTTGCGAAGCTTCCTCCATCTGAAAGGAGCGCATTTGTATCTCTATGGATTAAAGAAGGTTTAAGTCGACTGGAGTCACTTACAAATCACCATAACGGTTGAAAGGGAAGAAAAGGTTCCCGCTCAGGATCTCACTGGTCATGATCATTCGCGGCCTATCAGAGTAAATAGCCGACCGTTTATCAAGGATTTCTGAAGCAACTCGATAGCTATTGAGAACAATTGCAGTCTGGCCACCAAGGTTCAGAGAATATATTGGACCTTTAGTGGAGACTGATCAGAATACATCGTGCAAGCGGGCCACCGGAGTATACGTACCAAGCTGCTCACTCCATCGTGTCATTTGCAACCATGGGAAGTTACCAAGTTGTAAGGCATTGCCAATGATCGGCCATCCACGAGGACTAGGGGGTAATTTCCCCTTTCGTGGGTTCAAAAATCGATGGAGGATGAAATAAACGAGCGTGAGGAACAGAAGTCCGACGACTGCATTCATTAAAGAGAACGAGATTTAGGTGACAGAGCTCAAGATTAAGGTCTTGGTGGGAGATAGAAACCGTTGAAACATGCCGTAGTTTAGTTATATACAAGCAGCAATACCCGATAGATCTGCTAGTAGCACAGTCGTAGCGATATTGCTGGCAGTGATAAGCGAAAGGCTGGAACTCAGGTATGACGCTGTAGACCCTATTGACCCTAAGAAGTCATGGTCGGCTGCTCGAAAAGCAGAGTGTTGAATGACTTCGCCGTTTGGTCCTGTTTCAAGATAATTGACGATACCTTTGTCAGGGATATAGCTGCAGATAGGTATGCAAACGAGACCGTGAAGGTCCGATCCATACTACCGACGTTGCTCACCAAGATAATCACGATTGTTGCAGGGAATATATCTTCATACTTGTCGTTCGGGTCACAGGTGGAGGTTGTAAACATTAGTGTTGCTAGTACAGTACACTTGCTCATACTGCATATCGTCGGGAGACACCCTAACCCTATGCATTATGAGAAATATGTAATATGCAAAGGGCGCCTAAAAGATCATGTGATTAAGCGATAGCTTAATATCAATCTAAGCATGAGAATACACGAGAAAATTTATAATTCTAACATAGATCCAGGTGACAATCTCCGTAATATGGTGATATATCATATTATATGCATTAATACTCATGATTTTGTGTCAGATCTTTGAAATACCTCAGGTGAAACATCCATTTTTGGAAGATAAATACGTTCTCATCCCCCAAAATTGCTCCGTGGTAATGCATAATCGGCCCTCAAGGCTATGCATTATGCAATATGCACATTTCTGCCAAATTCCCCGCCTCCCGAGTTGGGACCCTCCACATTCCCATGCATTATGAGAATTATGCGGTATTACCATATGCGGTATGAGCAAGTGTACTGTAGATGCAATGCTGGTGAACACACATGAAGGCATGTTCTGAATATCTGACTCCTAGTTTCAGGGACACTACAAATTAACAATAGATCTAGTAATGTAGCCTAAGATTAGGGGACTTATTGTATTAATTTAAGTCAATTTATGTCGGATATGGTGTAGTGGCTAACATTATCGCCTCTCACGCGATAGCCCGGGGTTCAATTCCCCGTATCCGAATTTTTGTCACCTCATGTTGGATCTAAACGGTATAATTACATTCGGCACCAAGGTAAAATACAGATAAATAATCGATCAAGCAAGGGCCTTAAAAACATAAAATATCAGTCGTAGTATAATGCATGTCCGTACAATGCGACATACCGCTTTTGTCAATTCGTAAATCCTTCTCTGACAGGCAAACAAGATAGCAGCTGTCAAAACGCTTTGTGTGAGCTTGCTACCGACCCCTTTGTATAATCCTTCGATTCCTTCTTCGTGGATGACGGTAAGAATGCCGTCCAAGGCGGATTTATAGCGCAAGGCATGCGCGTGTCCCGATTGAAGTCGACTTTTGATAACACTAAATCATATCATAGTCCAATCCACACGTTAGATTGCTGGATCCAGGTCAAGACAAAGTGAAGTTACCCACATGTAGGGATACGTAGTTGAAGTAGCGACTATGATCATCATTAGTCTGGATATAGTAAAGAAACAAAGTTGACATACTGAGTTTCGATAGAGCACCAAGGAAGAAGAAATCCCAGTCAGACAGAACTGCAGCACCAGCAGTGACAGCAGGCCCACCAGCACGTAGGTTGGCCAGACGGCGTTTCACGATGAAATTCTTTAGCTGTTCAAACAAGGTGTACTGGATCACAGGATTAATTACAAGAACTAGAGCAGGCCCGATGCCTCTCCAGAACGCCGCGAGGCCATCTTTTCTAAGGATGTATTCTATAGTTTCAATAATCCCAAGACGTTTGATGATGGGACGAGGTTGGGATGAATCCGCAGGTGCCTCGGATTGATCCATGGTTCGGACGGCTTGGGTAGTCTGTACAACCCAGATAGGGTTGCTGAGAAGAGTCGTCGCAGAACCTTTTACGGGTGAGTATTTGGAGTTAGTTAGTTCAGGATGGCTTACCAGCAATAAGGCCAGCAAGGATCGACTCAAGAGTTGAAAGACCTTTCCCACCCTTTCGTGAGTTGAGGATGACACCCCGCGAACGTTCGTAGAAGTAGTAGTATACGCTACAGCGTGACATATGCATTTATTGATCGGTATGATGGTTCTGAGGGTTAAGCACGTACCCATTGGTCACTGCAATTCCAAGCAAGCTAGAGTTGAGACCACTGTATAGACCAAGGACACCTTCCCGTTTGATTATATCTACCACAACTTGGTACGCAGACTGATCTCCGCTTTAGTTCCGAGGGAACGGCGAAGACAGAATGCTGGCTTACCTTTTGTTCTTTCTTTGTCTCAACCGCAGCGCGAGTAGAAAGGAAAATGAGGGGACTGTGTTTGCGTTACTCCTGTGAGCTACACCATCATCATAATGAAACATAACACTTACTATGTAGCCGACATTGCAGCAATTCCACCAGCTGCACCCGCCAGGGAATGAATTGTGGAGTCGCTCGGCATAGTTATCTAGAGATGTAAATTGGAGAGATATCTAAAGGTCTGGAAAGACTGACGGCTGTCTGGTGATATAACGTTGTGAAGAAGGAAGGTGTGTAGTCGTGTCCAAGGAAGTTACTATTGAACGCGGGGTAACCTGACGCGGACGCGCCACTCTCATAATTATCACATGCATCTCGAACCTGTAACCGGAAGTGAGGTACGCACATGTGTCGAAGCTGAATTTGACTGGTATTGGTAGAGTAGTGTTATATATACAATAAGCACTTGCGTATCTGAGTCGGGAAGGATACGTTACAATATGGCGTGGTTGTGCGTAAGATATATGATATTGTACATGCCAAGAAAACTTGCGGATTGTTGCGGCAGATCGTTCTAATAAGTAATGCTACTACGCAGAGGTACCTGACCCATCTCCAGCCTCGATCTCTTCGCCGTTCATGAGCTTTTGCAACAGTTCTTTCATATCATCCACATCTCTCTGAAGGACGCTCGCGCTTGTACCTACTGATGCTCTAAGTCCACCACCCTGATTGACGCCGTCTATTGGCTTTCCATCGTCTTGCTCCAACCAGCTGTCTAGTTGTTTCATGATGGTGCGAGCCTTTAATCGGAAATGTGTCCTAATCACATCTGCGAAAGGCTCTGGTGGGTTTTTGAGGTTTCCGAGCATAGCCGTTTTGACAACCATTCTCCGGACATTGGCAGAGTCTATAGACGTATTAGAGTTGTTCAAAATGAGAGTATGGGATGTGCTGACAAGCTTTAGACTGTGGGGTACCAGTCCCATTTGCCCATCCAGGCTCATTGAGGTATGGTTCTTCGCACAAAATCATGGACTGGATGGATATCAGAACCTGTAAGAGTGTCGACTTTCCGGAGATCCATCCAGGACCTGTCCATGTTCCCAGTAAAGACAAACAAACTTTTCCGTCCTGATATACGTTAAGTAAATACCAGGTGACCATACTTATCGACGTACCTGGTAAAGATTAGGGTTGAATCTATACTTTCCACCATTTGTCTGAAAAGAAGGTCAGTAAGAACCTGCATTTAGTGAAGAGTTATTCTCACCGTCATGTACTTCACGCTGGGCGGTGCATGGTTATAGCTCGGTCCAAGGAAGATATCGAATAAGTAACTGAAAAGGATGACTTCACTATGCGCCTAAGTTTGTCCAAATTTGACTCTTACCACCCGTTGTAATATCTGCAAGGGTCGTTAATCACACTCTGATGTATGTGAAAGTATAAAGTTCTTACGGAGTTCCTTCTGGGCCAGTGATCAATGCTTTGATGATGTCCACTCTGGTCTCGTCCACTCGAAGAAAGATAGACGAGTTCCAAGCAACTGGTAGGTTAGTCGTGAGCACAGCTAACTGTAACGATCATCAGACCACTACACAGATCGAGAATGCATCTATATAATCACGCACCTCCTTTGCGATTGCTAAAGATCGTTTCGGAATATCGGACGAAGCGAGCATTCTCGCCTCATTGTTATAATAAAACTTGTAATGAGGTACATCATCACCAGTATCCTCTTGAGCTGGGATACTCAGATCACAATATTCGAATCGTACACGATTCGCCCATTCTATATATGACTTCTGTGTACTCTCCTCGGAATCGCCAAGCTGTACTTGCGCAGGTTTATCACCGCTAGAGCCAGAACTAGGGATCTTGGGCAGTCGCGCGTGCATACGTTCAACAAACGAGTCGCCCTTGAGATCTCTGAGGGATCTGTCGATTGCCTTTGCAGTAGAGACGATTTTTTTGCAGAAGCCGAGCAGCTTCTCATTCTCTTCAGCAACAGCCTTGTTTATTTCTTTGTTCTTGCCCTTCTCGTCATTGGTAATCCGCTTCTGTTCTTCTGACATCTCGTCTCGTTGATCATCTTCGAATCTGAGAGGTTCGAGACCCTTCAAAGCAGCTTGTGCTTGTATTACAATCGCTTCTAGAAGTTCGCGGGGACCAGATGATCCCTCGTAGACGATAGTTCGTTCTCGAATTCTAGAGCCTGAGCCTGAAGAAGGCGAATCGAATCGCTTGGAGTTAACGGATTTGACGGAGGTGACAACCATGATCGGCATAGCCATCATACTGGCTAACGCTTCGTGGCACGAAATAGTCTGTAACACGTAAGACAGTGGATTGTACCAGGATGCTCGAAGAAATTACCTCAAGCCAATAGAAAAGTTCAAAGTAGAGTACAGATCGATCAGACATATCAGCAAGCGAGTCATTTCGAAGTAGTTGGCTGCTGACGAAGTTGAACCGTCGTCGAAGATGTGCAAGAGTTGTTGGGTGCACAAGGTAATCGCTAGATCTGCCTCCACTTTCTCGATGGACAGAGGGTAGGAATACTCGTATGTCAGATAGAAGTTTCGAAAGCTTCTCGTCTTTCGCCCGCTGAGCAGCTAGAGCTTCCTGTTGTCCTGAAGTCTACAAACGAACATGTGAGTGGCTGAGTGATAACATGAATTTACGATCGTACATCCTCCCTAATATCGCCTGCATAGCCGACACCCAGTTTCAATTTCTTCGTCTGGCCGACAGGTGGGTAATTGTCTTCCTCTTCCTCTTCGTCAAGTTCATTCCCTGAGGGCGGTGGCGGTACAAGTGGCTGAGTCTGTCTTCGCTTTCGCGTCTTGTCACCACCAACGCCACTGCTGGGCAGCGGCTCCGGCTCCTCGGTGAACTTAGACTCCAACATAGCCAGTCCAACTCCGAGAATAACACCTTGTAGATTGGGACAGTGGAAAAGACAATCGTTGGGCTCGGTATTTTTCGTTGAATCAGCAGGTTCTCCGCATGCTAAACAAAATGTCTTGCTGCATTTAGGGCAAATTCGTTCGACGACCCCTTGAAGATGGCTCGTATACGTAGAGAATTCCGACTAGACATGGTCATGAATATGTCGGCTAAATGGATAGAAGACGACTTACAAACAGAGGGAAGAAATCTCGCTTCTTGCGTTTGATAGTATACTCACAGCCGTTTGGACACTGACAATCGCTCTCACTGAGCAGATTGTACAGTCCGAAAAGAAAGCCCTGTTCTCCACCCTCGGGACAGCCTTTCATCCATTGACCCTGGGTCATGAGTTTGACTTCGTTGTCGTCTCCCATGATAGCTGTCTCGGGTTCTTCTTCGACTTCGATGACTTCTTCGCGCCGGTCCTTGGAGAAGAATATGCCTAATCGCTGTTTGAATTAAACACAATGATTTGATGTCCAAACTCACCTGCATACGGATCCGCTTTGGACATGCCTTCCCCAGCACCCATTTGTTCGTCATAGTCAGATTCATAGTCAGCTCCGAAGTCCTCCACTGCAGACATCTTAGTTCCATGAGTCGAGGCACGCAATTAGAACGTACCATCGTCCTCATCGTAGTCGTCCTCATTCTCGTCTTCATCATCATCGGCGTCGGCATCAGGAGTCTAAACTTCAACTGTCTGTGGCGTGCACTTGAAATATAAATACCACACTCACAATCAACCTGTCCTTCCGTGAAGACGAGGAAGCCACGTTCGGCGTGACCATTTCGACGTCCTCGTCGTCATCTTTTATGTGATCAAAACTTCCATCAAATATACGTTCAGCAGCAGCCATGACATCTTTATACTGCTTCAACGCAGCACGAGCTTGGGCTGGGCTAGCACCCTAATACGGTACGTTAGCTTTCCAACAGCAGGGCCCGTATTCTGCTTACCATCTCGACCAGTTGTGCAACCTCCCGATCCATGAGTACGGGAGTTGTTGTGTATTCAGACTAAGTATGAATATTGGTTGTTAGCAGTTACGCAAACGAACAGAATCAGGGATGCCTCAGGCCAGTGTCTGGACAAGGCCAAATACTAAGTGGTTACACAGCCACAATAACGTGAATACAAGGCGCTCGACTCAGCGGAGACAATTCCATCAAATATTGAAATGATTGGCTTCGACATAGGCAAGTTGTATATCTTTACAGCTGTGCTGTAGGAAACGTCACACTGAGAGCTGCAGAAAGACGTTCGGTCAAACCAAAGGTAATATCATGCATCACGTCCAATTTCCATATCACATATCTAGGGTATACCCATCATGCCGCAACCGTTCTCGTACATATACTAATGCTTTCCCTAGGACATTTGGGCCTTGTCCCATTCCGGACTCAGCCCAGAAGTCGTTATCGCGAGACTGGAAAGATAAGTCCGCGTCACCAGTTTCAAAGAGCACTCTTCTCAATGTCGGATGCTGCACAAACTTCGTATATAGAGCTTCTTCAGCCTGATTATTTCGACAATTAGAAATACTATCCATATGAGATGATATCATGGACGTACCAACGACATAGCTACTTGACCCCAATCTAATCGCATAGCATCTCGCATTTCATCAGCCAGTCGTCTCGCCGCTTGTAAACCATCGGGACCACTGCCTGTCGTTCGTATTCGCTCTGCAATATCAGGCCGATGATCCATAAATTTGAATGCCTCCCATAGATGATATGCAGTTGGATAAACCTTTCGGTTAAAATTGACAGGATGTGGTGAATAATGGAGAAGGCCAGAGAGGGGGCCACCGTCTTCGATATTAAGTATATGTGGAGGCGCAGGGACTGGTGTGGGCATCCGAACGCCTCCAGGACCTGGCGTAGCACCTCGCGGGACCGGCATCGGGGATGGTGTACGGTTGGGTATAACTACAGGTGTGGCAGCTCTACTCGATGGGCCGAGATTAGGAATAACAGGATTCTCGGGGACACCAGGTAATGGTGCATTATACACGTATTGCATGCCACCGCCAGGTGTTCTTTCACCTACCGGTGCATTTATTGTAATAGGAGTCATTGTGACTGCGGGGACGAATGCAGGTGGTTGACTATGAGTATGGTGAATATCATCGTGATGATTGTTCTTCGGGGCCAGTCGTGAGCTGAGAGAACGGAAAATACCTTTCTTCTGTTTCCTCTCACGACTGGAATACGAGCCTTGGTTCGTAGAATGTTGGGATTGGGCAACAACCGGGGTGATAAGAACCGAACGAGGAACGGATGGAGCATATTTCCTAAATGTAGTTTCCTCGGGCGATTGTTTAAGGTCTTGCAAAAGGGAAACATAAGGTGAAAGTTCAAAGAGGTCTCGTGGAGGTGCTGGTAGGGGATTGTGACGAGGGGTATAGTGATCATCATAACTACGCCCTCTGCGATGATAATATCGAGGTTGTGGCTCTGGGGAAGGTGTTCGTGAACGTGAGCGTGAACTATCACTATCATATGAATCTCGGGGTCCATACTGCCCTGGGGCTAATGGCATTGTTGGAGGTATCACAGGCCCGTTGTTGTTGGGCATCATGTGTGGTGGTGGGAATACAGAATCAGAGGGGCCATAAGGGCCCGCTTGAGGTTGAGGTGCAGGCATTGCCATAGATGGAATGACACCTTGAGGGGCTTGCATGACGGTAGGTGGGGGTGGGACAACTGGTGCTGCACCAGGCTGGCCTGTTACTGGGGCGAATGGTAAAGTACCGACAGTGACAGGCGGCATGCCATAGGCAGGATAAAACTGTTGCGCTGGAGTCGAGCGAGGTGTAAACATAGTGTATGAAGACGATCAAGGGAACGCACCATTGAAGAATTGCGGTTGAGGATATGGTACATTTGGGCGTGTTTGGGGATACTGTGTCTGGTACCCTTCGTCAGGAATCCATCCATCCGAAGCAGCTCTTGGTCGCTTCCGACTCCGTGAGATGAAAAAGCCATTGCCGCCACCAGGACGTGTTTGTGGGTAGAGAGGTTCGGCGTTTGGATATCTAGATGGTCCGTTTCCCATTAATATAAGCGAAGATTGTATCCTACTTTCCTAAATATGGAGTCCCGATCGTGATCGTGTTCTGGAGATTGGTATAACTTTCAGTTGGACTGGTACTGTATGAACAGCAGAGTATCGACAGACGTAAACGTAGAGGTTCGTAAATTGAATATGAAGACAGAATGAAAGAATGAGGCTAGAGCACGACAGCCATGAGGAAAGTTAAGTATACAAACTCAAACACTTGCAAGCCTCAAGCGGCAGCATTGTTCGATGTTATGAGCGCCTATCCTATACGGAGATCAAACATCTCAAAACAGAAGGAGAGGGAGGGCAGGTGGTGTTAGGTTCTGGACAGTAGGTTGAAAATTACGTCTGAATGCATATTTTATTCAATTGAGGACCCATGTGGGTTTCAATGATGGACAGGAATATCGCATAATGTATTGAATATAAAATACAATGCAATCTGCTCAGTTTGCCCTCCGTCTTTTACGCATCCGTTTCTTCTCGTCCTTTTCGACATCCCTCTCTAGGGTACCGTTTTCCAGATCAAGCACACGTTTGACAGCTTGTTTACGAATCTTGTCCGGCACGTTTCCCCAATACAGTTCTTCTCGAGTGCCAAATATGAGTTCCATACTAATCGGTTTTTGGTCGCCGTTAGAAGGCTGCCCGATGTCATCCACTCCACTGGCCTGGATTATGTGTGTACCGGAGAAGTAATTGATGAGAGCTCGCCCATGTGATGATGTAGCGAGACGCAAGAAGCACTATACAAGTCATGAGATCGTTGTCCATAGAAAGATCTTACTAGTAAGCCGAACTCACAGTATCCATGCCTTTGTTGAAGTCGACATAGTCAAGCCCGTCTCTGGGAGGGAGGACTGTTTGCGGAGAGGCAAAAGCTGAAGAGAACAGTGTGCGAAGGGTAGTTTTGTTCGTCTCTGGATGAATATTACGTACAAAGACCAGACAGTTATAAGGATACAATGACGAAGATGTCGTTTTCCCAGAAACAGAGGGTCTTGATTCCGAATCAGTCGGAAGATTTATATCGATAGTACATGGAGAGTCATCGACCAATCGTTCAGAAGATGAATCTTCGTGATGTTCTGACTCTGGAATTTGGCCTAGAAGGGATTGGCCATGCGATAGATAGGCTTCATTCAGAGCAGCCCATCGGACCCTGGATAAAGTACGAAACCCAAACTTGTGAGCCTCATGCGCCAATGGGGAACGGTCGGAATGAATAGCGTCAATCCGACGTTTCCAAGGCCAGTTCTCGAGCAAGCTTTGTGCTTGCTCTGAAGAGGATAGAGTTACTAGAGCGAAACCTTTACATTTAGGGATGTCGGTATGTTTGTCCTGGAAGTGCTTCGGGAAACTGACGTGTTGAACGAATGGCTCCGGGAGAGTAGACGATGAAGAAGGATGCTTATCTCCGATTATCTCTTGTATAAATTGGACGATCCTCGAAGCACTTCGATGTTGAAGTGGTAGACATTCCTGTTGATTAAGAGAGTCGAGCTTAACTACGTGAGTTGTATCTAAATTTTAGACACGCACCATATAGACTGTTATACCTTCCCATCCTTGTTTGGTTTGTTCATTGCTGCGTTTCAGGACGTTTTGCCAGTCCTTGCGTCTTATTTCAAAGCCGCCAAAGGCGGTTTGTTTATGTTGCGTGTGACGAGATGATTGAGAAGTTTGCATTCGAACATCAAACACGCTTGGAGCATGAGTCCGGATGGATTTGACAAGTAGCACTTCTGCGGTTGTGTTCTCGAGAGTGGAGAAGTAGGACGAATGTCTCAGAAGGTAAGCAAGAGGGATGTCTAACAAGCATGTTCCTTTAGAGATATCCAGGCGTACAGGGAATGAATCTTGAATCTTGAATACTCACATCCTTCGTCGCTTGTCCCTATTTTGTGTCTGAGTTCGACATCGGACCAGAGCGCATATTCTGACATTGCAAGATACATCAATGTAGTCCATTCTTGCTCGACAACTAGAGACACAGAAGTCTCTTTGGTGTTTCCCTTCTCCTTCGAAGATACTACCGGAAGCTTGGGGACATGCGAGTTACCTCGAGCACCAACATTCAGAGGTTTGCTCGGCTTCTTCGTAATAGATCGGGGAATGAAGGGAATCATCAGAGGTCTCAAGCCGAACACTGGCAAAACAGAACAAATCAATATGGTTCGAAACAGAGTTGCAGTAGGCCCGGCGCTCATTGACACGCTTCTATTTCTCTCTCCATGGGTTCATCGTCCTCAACCAGCGGATGGCATTCCCGGGTATACAGTAACTCCAGACTAAATTGATTTCAATTATGTTTATGCTTCATTCTTTCAGTACACAATTTCTCGTCATTTAGTGACAAAGCTACATAGTTATAGAGGTTGCGAGGGCGTAACTAGAAGCCGCAGGTCAACGGAGCACAATGATCTACTATGACATGGATGGTTAGCTTCGAGAAAGATGTTCTGGAGCATGATTTCTCACCTGTTGTAGTCTCAAAGGGTTAATTCTGATGTCCAGATGGGTGGAGGTAATATCCCGTTCATAGCATCCTGTTCGCCTTGCTCACCGAACTGATATATTTCTTCCTCGAGCTGGGCAACACTACCCGCCAGCTTCAGAAGGTTCGCGTCAAGAAGGTCTTGCAAGATAATCTTGAGCCACACGCGACAGGTGACGCCAGCCATGTCATTGAGTGAGCCATCGTAGCGAGTGGCGACTTGAGAAACATTCTGGGCAATATCAGGATCGATATGGCCGATGAGAACTAGGCCGATAATGTAGGCCGAGGTCATAATACCGCTTTCCGGGGTATGATCAGCAATCCAACCTTCGCCCAGGCTGCGGATGTGATACTTGTGACCGCGATTATAAGTCCTGAGGTTACCGTCCTTGTCTATCTGCTCAGAATGACTATAGTGGTGATATAAAGCCCAGTGAAATCGTCGCCGTCCCGGGGTTGAAGTGAGGAAAAGGGCGATGTAAAGTCCACCAGGTGTTAGAGCACAGGACATGGGTGGGAAGGTGACAGGTTCGAAAGGGACTATTGAAGGGTATGATACATGGATTAGAAAAATGGATGAGTACGAAGGGCAAATGCTATCTTACATACACGTTCTGGAGAGGTAGAGCCTGGGATGGCGACAACAAAATGTTGCTCGTGTTGTATCGTATCAACACTGCGGCGGCGGTAATGTATTCCACTTGGAGGGAGGGTATATTTTCCGGTCTCTATCAAGGGAACCTACTACATAATACAACGTGCTACCCATCAGATAATCAGGACCAGAAAAGGAAGTCTATCTAGATAACGAATTCGACTATCGGTCTCTCTAGCACCGCAGGTACTGTATTTATACCTTTGCGTTTCTTATGAAACGAAGGCGCGTAGTCGTTGCATTAAAAACTCTATCGCTATAAACCTAGTGGGAAAAAAACATTACGGCCACTGGCAATCTGACACGTACGGACTGGCCGAAAAACCTGTGGACAAAACCTACGCCTACATAGTTTTGTGCTCACTATCATGATGATATCTCTCGCCCCGCGGTTGAAGGCCGATGGTTATTTCCTCACTAGAGCCTAACACGTCACTAGCATAACATCAGCGGTGGCTCTCCACTTGGCTGACATTACTCATCGTGAATCAAGAGTCCTTACCGTAAGTGGCTGCCGCTACTCTCTTCGTATAGAATTCCCGAATAGAGTTTCTTGTTCATACCTCATCCATGGCCTCCCATTCCGCATCGTTCAACCAGCAGGACGAGTGTCATCTCGCAGAGTGCAAAGATGACATGTACATATTTTTCCAGGGTAGGAAGCAGCAGGTTGGTGATTGTCTGAGCGCTATGCGCGGCTCCGAGGAGATCATCGAACTGCAAGGCTCGCCAGAAGAGCTTCCTCCCTATGTAGTTAGGTGATCGTGGCAAATGACTTAGATCACTTACTTGGTATGATATTTCCTATCAGGCTCGTCAAGGAGCACCTGGCACGAAATCTTGTCAAGTGAGAAAAGGACCCTTTGCACATAGTCTAATAACGTGTTGAATCAATGGTACAATCAAAAAAGAAGTACTACCTGCGAAACAGACGCGTAGTCCTCAGGAATAACGGTCCCAAGAAACGGACACAATCAATAAGAACCCTTTCTTCATAGTTCCCCAGCCTCCCCTAGATTGGGTGCGGACACAGTGGGTGCGGACTAGTGCGGATATTCTCGGTCCGTTGTATGTAAACTCGGCAATCTGTCACGAGCTCTAAGCGCGCGTATGCTAAGGTCCAGACGTCCAGCCTGCCAGTGCCAATTCACGCTACTTGTACAACGTCATCTCCAACGATAATGCCTTTGGCTATCCCCTCCGTAACAACTGTTCAGGTAATAGTTTGACTCTTTGTCTCTTTGGACCTCTACAGTAACTTATAAATATGTCGACTTCTCTAGGGTACATCCACAATCCCGATCCCCGGCAGGTTCAGCCCATTCTTGAACCGAATTCGAAGCTTCTTCCATCGGGTCATTCTCCGTCATTTTTCTATGCTCTACACTCGTATATGCCACCGTCTACACATCCCAATCCTGAGACCCGCGTTTGGCGGCGTCTTCGTTCTCCCGTTCAACACCCTACTAAAAATTGGGCCGCGCGTTCGTGAGGAGGAGGCCCATGCGATGACCATCGCACATTCGATGGGGCTTCCGGTTCCTTCTGTCATATCATACGGGGATGACGGCCCTGGCACCGATGGCTCCATATGGATGACTATTGTTCCAGGTCAGCCAGCCAATCAGTGGTGGTGGTTTGTATCGGACGAAGAACGCAGTGTTTTTATCCACGAATTGGACGAATACATCGTGCGAATGCGCCAGTATTCAAGCCCTTTCTCCTCCGCTGTATCTTCCGTATGCGGAGGTCCTTTGAAGAGTCACCGCGCTTGCGATGGTGTCATACCGCGGTGTAATAACGAAACTGATTTCTTGGCCTATCTCATGAGTGCTCGGTGGGTGGGAGGGTTCTCCAAGGAACAGTGGAAGGAAGACGAAGAAGCGATCCTTCAGCTCCTGACTGTGAAGCATCCGATTGTATTCACTCATGGCGATTTGCACCTGCATAATATCATCGTGAAGGACGGTCATATATCGGGCATAATCGACTGGGAATGTGCGGGATGGATGCCGGATTATTGGGAATTTGGCGTATCGTTGCGTGTACATCCTCCAACTAGCGAATGGTACACGCATCTGAGAGCGATAACTTCGTTCAAATATGAAATGGAAATGGCTGCTGATCGCGTTCTGGCTCGTACTACTGATCAATCCTATACGTATTAGTCAAGATAACCTTCTATGTTGTCCTCTCTGCTGTTTTTTCCACTCCAGATTTGCCTCACCTAGCTGTCGTTCTTGTTTTATTTGTGGATTTATCTCATTTTCCGATCCAGATGATGATCAAAGGTCGATCAGACTTTTATCCGATTTGCTCTATGATAGATTCCGTACTCTCTCTGACTCCGTATGTGGGAGATGTATATGCAGTATCATGTAAGCCTTCATATACATCTGGAAGGGTTCTGACATATGTGTGACTGAAACTAAGGTTTGATACTATTACCAGTCAAAATCGGACCCTATCGGACTTGTTGACTTCGCCCCCTTTTGGACATCCTATTCTGCCCAGGAAATGGGTTAAGAGCGCTTGAGACGGCACATACTTATTCGATACTGACTTTACTTCTATTGCTTAGCTTTAGGGATTGTGGAAAAAACAACTATCTTTGGTGATAGTACAACCCTCGTCTTCATGTGAATTTCAATATCGCTAATGGAGTCGTACTAACTTCATGGGATGTCATTGCTTGATGCTCACAAAATCTATATTGAGCTTCAAGAACTGATCCATGACGCAGATCACTATCTCGCACACCTTGTCAAGTTCATACCCCTGTGGTTCTAATAACTCTGGATGGTGCATCATAAAGTTCGGTTATGCCAAGGACCAGGCAGTTATGAGGATAGGGTTTCTTCATGCCCCATGGCAGTTCATGCCACTTCTATCAATGGCCTCAATTTTGGAACCATTGCCCCTGCAATGCTTTCATGTGGTCCTCTCCCTGGCCACTGGCGTAAATCCATACCTCGTGCCTGATGCCATTGATTAAATACCTTCTTGGTCTATGTGGAAAGGGGTCTGCCCGCGCCCGCCTCCAGTAGGTTCTCTTCAAAGACTCCAATTTGAGAGATCGTCCCATGTAAGTGAATTGTATTTTTCTCATGTTTCATATCCTAGAATAAACAGATAACAACAGACTCGGAATATTACCCTCATTCCACCGACCCAACACTGTCCGAGAGTCGATGAAGATTTCATGTGATCATGCTCTTGTCGCTGATTCATTGGGCGCGCTCGTATGCAGGCTAGTTTATTAAGGAGCTCTCTCTGTCGTCTCATACTCAAGTTCCTGCCTCCCGATATCATGTACGTGGAATGGCCTTCTATCGTCCTATCATGTATACTGATCTCTCAAAAACAGCCAATTCAACGACACTCTTGAGCCTATCCCCCCCTTTCGCTATGACTGATACTTTGAGGAATGATGGACTTTACATCGTCCTCTATCTCACCAGTTTCATGCAGGAACAGAAGTTTCACTGGGCTTTGTATCATCACTATCGCCAGACCGGCGATGCTACCCAGGGCTACAGGTATCATATCCGTACTGTGGGGTCCGGGTTGGATTGCCGACCATGGGCCAAACTGTGGTGTCATGGGCTCGTTCTCTCTTATCACCGTTGTCTACATTGGAACAATCAGCCAAGCTCATGTCAATCAGGTCGCCACTCACGCTTCCCAATTCGATGCACAGCTCAATCAGATCCCTTCTATGACTTGTCGTGTCTGGACTATGATGGTTTTACAAAGTCTAGTCAATGGACAT
>JASBNA010000131.1:0-48003 GCA_038087015.1 Cerrena zonata | reverse complement strand
AAGAACATATGCAAATACTTACTAATTGACGGATGCCAAGGTACCTCATATCGATTGGCATAACCGATACGATGAAGGGCAGAGGGGAGATGGGTCCTGGCACGGAAGAAGAGGTCCATATACTCGTACAAGTCGACTGGAACAAATGTCGGGACTAGCATCCCTTCCTGGCGTGCAACATCGCACGCAAATGTACAGAAGTCGATAGCTTGGTGCAGATACCAGCCATATACCCGGATACGTTGTCGTGTTTCATCACTAACCTCCATTCCCACATGTTCCAGTGAGTTGTAAACAATTGCGACGTTGTTATTCGCGTGTACCAAGGGCAACATGGCCTCATACGTCGTCTTTGGGACAAAATCACCTTCGACAATATCTCCTTCAGGATCAAGGCAGTTGTTATCTGCGTCGTATACAACGACATATTCGAAATCGGCCTTCGATAATTTCAATTTGCTGAGGCCTTTTTTCTTCCATTCGGGACTCGTATCGTTCGGGTCCAAGGTGGTGTATATCCACTTCAAGTCGTCGGCAATAGTTTCCGGTTCCCTGGGTGTGCAGATATGGTCCCGGAAGGCGAAGTTGTGTAAGTCGTACGCATTATACAAATCCGGGCGTAAGAAGCTCTCCACACATGCTTGTGCGATAGCTTCCAATTTGGGACGACACGCTATCAACCGAGTACGTCAGCGACGACTTTTTCATGACGAGACCCTCACAGTACCTCTCTCAGCTTGTTCTTTCTTCGCAACTAACTGCGGTATTTTAGCTTCCGCGTCTGCAATCATTTTAGCGGTGACTCTAGTGGAAGGCATCGTGAAAGTTACAAGTGATGCACGTCGACGCGTACGCGCGGACTGTGGTTGAGGGTGTATTTGAAATGGGCACTGCCATGTGCATATTTCGGGCGTAAGCGAAGATCGATCAGAATGATCACGATCGGGGACCCTCATAGTCCAAATCTATGTGCGCTGGGGCAATAAGTAATGTTTATACACTACTGGGACACCAACATATCCAACCATAGTCTACCCAGTCTTTCAGCCATCAAGGGTACCATATCTGGTCCGAATATACCAAGGCCGATTGTTCGTTCGATCTCACTAACAAAATAGTCACATCGGCTCCCTCGGATTATGACCCCTATGTCCATCCGACACATTCCAGCCAATGATGTCGCACCAAACGCACCTCTCTTCTCACGAGAAATCAAAGCATCCAATGTTTTTGAGGCATATGCAATAAGCTCTACTCGTCCAGCCTCTTCATCGGCTATCTCGGCACTCTGTGGCCATATCAAGAAGTCGTTTCTTGATCGGTTCTGACTGTAAAAAGAGCTCGACTGAGTGTAAGAAATTGAATAGCACCATAAATTTGATGAAAAATGACTCACTACAGCTCAGCCAGTGTAGGTATTGTGGGATTCACAGAGAACTCCCATCCTGACTTAGCGGTACTATAACGCGTCACTGCAATATAAACCACCTTCTTGTCTACAAAGTATACCTTCAGCTCCCCTAATTGGCGAAGGTGAGGTACCCAATCCTGCACCATCCAGTGTCTTCCCGGAAGTACAGACTCCGCAGTTAACCTTTCCACTGTTGGTATGCGGCTTGACCCATCTGGCAGATAAACGTCCTCTTGGTATGAGCTATAGCATCGCTTTAGTACCTTGCCATTGGGAATATGGATACCGTCCCATAGGGTAGTAGCTGGCCGCATGCTATGTGTTTCCTTTGCAGCAATGTCATCCAGTTTGATGATGGTACTCCATTTGCAAGCCGCCATCTTGATCAAATTAATGGGAGGCCAGATCGTGGTATAGTCTGCCATACATTGCATACGTTCATCAAATGTTGCAGATATTTCTTCGGTTATACCCGTTGATGAGCGACTTTGACAAAAAGAACATAGTGTATATCAGTGACGCAATGAACTGAACGACAACCATAACTTACATGTATTCCGTAGAGTAATCCACAAGACCAAGCACGAGATCGTACTGGCGCCACACGTGGTAGTCTTCCTCGTTTTGAACAGATAGGATCCATTTCAAAAACAATGTCCAGGGAGTTACCTGGAGTATAAATTGTCCCGGATGGTGACGTATAACGCACAACATAAGGAATAACTAACACAGATGGGTATAAAGCCATGTCATACCTATCAGAAGGGAAACGCACATACCCATTGGTCAATGATAACCTTAGCACCATTCTCGTGGGCGGCAAGGACGTGGAAGTGATTTTTGGCTTTTGAAATGACATTCATTTCTTCGTTGCTGATATTTTCCCTTTGATAATTCACATGATTCCTCATATCTGAATATACACACGACATGTTGGGATCTGGAATGTAATGGATGACACGAGCTGTGCGCGCACATGGAGTATCACACTCTCCATAGATCTGTGAAAAGCAAATTTTATTAGTTACAATGGAGGTGAGACTGCAGAGATCACTCACCCTGCGTCCGATGGTGACAGTATCAAATTCTTCCGCAAGACTAGCTGCCGTATCATGTCCAGATATAGTCGCATTGGAGAGAACAGCAGTATATATGTCTGGCGCTATGACTTGCTCGGAAAAATCAGCGTCCTGGATGGTATCATGATTTTGAGGAGTTGGGGGAGACGCCTCTCGCACGGTGCTGGTATATCGCTGGAGAATTTGTGAGGGAATAGTCAGAGTATATATTGTGCAATCCATACTGAAGATAGCATATAACTATTGATCTCCTCCTTAATCGCTGGGTCGTTTATCATTTTGAGGGCGGTTTCAAAATCTGCAACGGTTGGCCTCATACTGAGTGAAAGCTCAGGTAATGTGCCGTTCCCCATGTTAAGCTGATGCGCCCGACATGCGGGTGTGCATTGAGGATGTAAGTTCACTCGCTTCATATGTCTGGCAAGTGAATTCCCTTCCTTTGGCCACAGAGGACCCCTCTTGTTGCTGTAGCAGGGCTGGTTAGAGCATTGGTGAGGGCATCGCTCGTAGCCTGGTACGGATCGTCGGGATGTCGAGCGCGAGGGATAGGGGCTTGCGGACTCGGAGCTGTCGTGCTCTACAGGTGTCCTTGGCATAATTTCCGTATGTGAAAATACGATCGCAACACTTGGTGTAAGCTGTATGCACTCCAGTTGACAGCTCTAACCCATGTGTGGTCACTATCACGTGGCCTTGTTGTATTACGCGTCGAAAGTCATGTGCTGAGATTAATGGTTACCAATATAGGGTAGATATCTTTGCTACCGTGAAAGGATAGATGCAAAATACGATGAAATGATATAAAACTACGAAACTGAGAGCGCTATTGCACACAACAAATGCCTACAATGTACCCAATACAATCCATGTTGTATGACAGGAAGACTAAATACAGTGAGCCCTTCATGCATATGCGGATAGTACCCACTTATTAACCGTCTCCCCCTGCAGAAAAACACTTGAGCGCAACTATCAAGACAATTAAAGCAGATCCTATTCGAAAATACAAACAATTGACGACAATATTACCGGTAAGCATTTCGGGATTACCGTCATATCTTAGAGCTTATATATACATTGCTCCTAGTTCAACCGTGAACTCTTTGCCGTGGATTCTATTCGCTGTGATTCTATCTTACATCTGCATCTTGTACATAAGGAGGCTTTGGAGCACGTCGTATTCCGGTGTCAGGGATACGTGACCGGTACAGATCTACCGCCTATAAAAACTACATTCAGGTGAGCCATCTGTGCTGCATATAAGGAACTATGCGTAATATCGTACCTCCTAGGTTATCTGAAGATCCACACAAAACTTCTCAGAGCATTACAATTTCTGGTCTTGGATCTAAGCAATTTGACCAATTCCACAGTGCAATACAGTCGATTGCCAAGGTTTTCTATGACCATGGCTATACGCCCATGCACAATCTAAATTTGGAGTCAGTATCGAGCAGTGTTAACGATATGCTCACTTTCAGTAATGACTACTTCACCCATTTGGCGTATCGGGGCAATGGGGACCAAGTCCCGTTTCCCGTTGAGGTGGATCCTTGTGGAATATTGGGAGACTTTTTGAAGTATCGTTATCAGGATGGTACCCATACCAGTGATAACGAAGTCCATTATTTTGAGCGATTTGACGATGCTGGGGATGGGTATGTGTCTCGCATACCTAGTGCGCACTAAACATGCTAACTAAATACTGTATCAGATATTACGTCCGTATCAATCCTGATAATATCAGACCAAGGTCTCTTGGTAGAGATTTCAAAGCCACCTTTGGGTCAGTATGTGATCAAACACGTATTACATCTTAGAGGCCTACCCAAATGGTGGCTCGAAAACTTCGCTCGATCTTGTGTTCTTTGATCGTATTGTCGAATTGTGGATTAATTTACTTTTGGGATTGGTGTATGGTCATGCCCGCTAACAATTGTTCTGTCTTAGGATGCTTTAAATGCCAGAGTCTCCTAAAGATATACTCATCTTACTCGGGTTCAATGCAAACGTGGGCTATAAGGTTTTGGATGAGGAAGGTGGGAGGATAAATTAATGGGAATGGAGAGAGTATTATGTGTAGTACATGCACGGCGAACATGTAGCTTTCTTATGCGCTGTATATGATTGGCGTTGGAGTAGATCTACTGTCCTACCCTTTTCTCCTTTCTACACCAGAGGTGCATTATCAATAGCCTACAGGCCGAGGAGTTACAAATGAACATGCATAGTTTCCCATCCCAACCAAGGACCATCACGGGCACATTCTCAGTTAAATGGAATATATGGAGCGTTTCACGACGCTGATGAGGGGCGACATCATTATACTTTACATATTTATAGTTCGTACTAGGTGTCAAGAGGTTCGTGCTGAGCGTCAAGAGGTTCGTGCTGGGCGTCAAGAGGTTCGTGCTGAGGCGTCAAGAGGTTCGTGCTGGGCGTCAAGAGGTTCGTGCTGGGCGTCAAGAGGTTCGTGCTGGGCGTCAAGAGGTTCGTGCTGCGTGTTCGAAGACTTGTACCATTTCCTCCATTAATTGCAGACTCACTGTAAAGATATGCTATTCTCTCAAAAGAGCCCCCTTCTGACACTATGCGAGGATTACATGGGTGACGAAACTGTAGACATAGTTTTGGCGAGTGCAGGATCGTTTGTAAATACTTTCCTCGCTTTATGCAGGAAAATATGCGCTAAATCTATACCAGTGTAATTCGTACTTTTGATCCAGAGCAGACCCAATTTAATATGGAGGCATCACAGTATATATTTATATGTTCACAAGACGATATTCATTTGTTCTACATGTATAGTACATTCGTTGACTGCTATATCCTTTAAAACATAGCATTCATCTACCTCCTAACGGCTTACTGACAATGCGAAGAGCCGCAAGAATATTGTAGGCAAACTTGGGCTCGGCCTCCGACTTTGACTTCTTGTTCAGTGCTGTTACGGTATATATTACACCCGCAAAATCACCTGCTTCAAGCTCCCCGATCTGGGGTATTCGTGTAGCCTTAGCATGTCTACATCACCGAGCGTGTTTCCAGAGTGAAATGCCTCTCGATGTTGTATACTGGCACTGTAGGAAAACAATCCATTAGAGATAAACTATCCGAGACATGACACCAACTTACCATGTCCATCAGCATCAAGTGGTTCCTTTGCTGCAAGTGCGTCGAGGAGATACGCAGTACTGATTGAGTGTCTTGCGGCGGAGCCGCTAGCGGCAGAGTCACCAGGAGGATCGTCAAAGCCTGTAGACACGACAGTCCCGCTGCTCGTACCAGGGGTCCAAGTTCTGGCAGAGGTATTTACTATATGAAATCGTTAACGTCAGATATGGTCCTTTGGAAATCGGGTTGACTACGCACTAGAAACTGGAATAGTTGCGAAGTTAAGAGCCTTTGCATAGACAGGCATCTTATACTTCTCGCGGAATACCATGTAGAAGAATGCTAGCTGGCGTGAATACTCATGTACAAGGGGATATAGCGCGAGAGTTTTGTTCATCAGGTGCTCCCCTCTGCCTGTCAAACCTTCGGCCTGCTCAAGAGAGCTGGTATGAACCACGCCAAATGTTATACAAGCAAGACGCCTGGGGGGGTAGCCTTGAACATGTTGGCCAAATGTGGGGTTACCTTTCGACAAAGAAATGGCACGGTAGCAGTTAGGATCAGCTCTAGATGGGTTGACCAGAGTGGCACTAAATGTATCATTTCGAAGCACCTTGATCAAGCGCCTATAGATTAAGTATATTCAGCATGTGACATTCTTGTCGTTGTGTAGATGTACGTACTGAAGATAGCGGCGATCAAAGCCCCTCTCATCAAGGATATTCGTTAAGAATAATTGCTGGACAGTGTCAAAAATCACACCCTGCGGCCTACAATACCGTGGCATTAGTTACTAAGTTATGCGATAAGAGATACCAGTGGAAATGGAGTACCTGACGAGAGGGTAAACGCTCTCATATGTATCCTTTAGGAGCTCATCCTTCTGCGCAGAAGCAGTTGTGACCTCACAAGGAGGTCCACTGGGACTGTGTGTTTTGTGAGGCGTAAATCACACATCTACAATGATAGAAACTGAGCACTTACGCAAGAGCAGCCTCAATCCTTTCCTCCTCCGTATCAACAGCAATGACAGGGGGGTCTATCTTCTTTACGGATGCCTTCTTTACTGGTGCTTTCTTTACTGGTGCTTTCTTTATGGGTTCTTTCTTGGGTTCCTGTTGCTTGCCGAGGGTGACCTTCCTATTTGCGCTTATTAGCAGCATTCACAGGTATGTATCAATTGGCAGACTTACTTTAATTTCGCCGCGGCAGCTGTGACAGGGGTTTGTGGAGAGAATAGCCCTTCTATAGGTGCCTTACTCTTAGGAGTGCTAGGTGGCGATTTGGGTGTACTGGGGGCAGGGCTTCTACAAAATAGGTATTAGGTTATCGCCATGCAGATAAAAGTATGTGTTACGTACTTAACAATTCGTTTCTTCTTAGGAGAAGTGTCAACCTCCGAGGCGCCACTACTGCAAACTACGTTAGCAAACCAGCACCAGTCCAAAGAAAACGAGAAGATGCGCACTGGCGGGGACGTTTCTGGACCCTAACGCAATGGTAAGTAGTGTGCATTACGAGAGATGATACGGTCCATACTTCTTTGGAGGTGTCTTTACCTCTACCTCAGACTCGACCTCCTCCAAATCCTCGAACTCGGATCTAATAAAATATAGAATGATCAATACGAGAACATGTGATGAGATCAATGAACTTACTGGCTATCAAGCTCCACAGCCTCCCCGCTATCCTCCGCTTCTTCATCACCAGAACCAACACTACACGTTTTAATAAGTATCTCAATAGGTAATCTTAATGAGAATGGGCGAGGAATAAATGGTGCTTACCTTTGGGAGCTATTGTCCTCATCAGCCTCGTCGCTGTGACCATTAAAGCTTCAGCAAACCTGGTATTATAAAGAAAAGTACTCACTCAATAACGTCCTCATCATCCACTTCCTCGTCCTCTACCACTTCCTCGTCCTCTACTACTTCCTCCTGTTCCTCGACCGCTTCATCCTCGTCATCATCTCTGTACCCATGTTAGCGAATGTGAAAGACACAGGGATATATTGACTCACATGACGATAGGGGATTGGGCTTTGACACGTTTCTTAGTCTTCGAAGGGGAGACAGCAGCAGCCTTCTCCGTGAGCTTGCGAGGTCGGGTACTAGAGCTTCCCATTCAAAATAAGCGACACCCTACAGAGGATGCGGAATAACACGAACCGCTTGGACGACATGACAGAGAATGACACTCCACGTCTGCCAAGTTGAAACGTTGTCATTTAAATATGATGATTTATCGGCCGATAGCTTTTGGAACGTGTTGATATGACAGTTCAACCGTATGGAAACGCTCCCGGCAATGCTCTTGGGATGTATGTTCGATCGCATTTATCTTATTGGACATATCACCAGATCAGTGTATACATAATGTATTTTAGGAGCCAAGGTGGGTCCCGATGGCCATTGTACTGCGCGACTCAGATTAATAAGGCTAGAAAGATCGTTGCTGATACCAAAGACAAGGAACCCGAGAGCTGTTGCATGGTACAAAACGGCGGATAATATATGTGGGAGCGTTGGTGGATTACGTGCTTGCATCGAGGCTGTTGAGCATTCGGTGTTTATATCGCGAGCTTCGGCCGTACAACAGTGTGCGATGGCTTCGGCTCATAACACGCATGGAGGTACGAGCAAAGCGATGCTAGGATATAGATAGGAAGTTCTTTGAAGAAGGCTGAGAATCGATGTCGGGTTGGGGTATGTGAGTGCATTCCTTGGAATCGTGAAGGTACATTACTGAGAGCGAATAACGACCAGGTCGCAAACGCGTATTACTCGTGACCCAAATATGAACCTCATCTCGACTCTATACGGTGACCGGACGAAATATAGTCAGTTGTATACTTACCCTATGATGTATACTACTTTCTGATGCTATAGTGTAAGGTAAAATACTGGGAAGCATTATAGAAACCCAGAAACCGTCGGAAGAGGGTGATCGGAAAGAGCTGTCCTTCATGGCCAACGTCAGTAATCTACATGTCGAAGGAAAATAAACATGATCCAGCTAATTTTTTGTTCAATAACTAGTCAGACACTGCGCGCAGTGAAACGACTGTATTCAGTGGGGGGCCGATGCGGCCATTATACCTTGTGTACCGCAGCAGCGGCTCTACATCTGCTGATGTTGAAGAGGTTGTATTCAACTGTCAAGGATACGTTGTTGAGTCACATCTTCCTCCAATACTCAACAAATCGCAGTGAGTACAGATATTCCAAACAGCTGGCATCGACAACGTTTTGACCTTCTTAAGACTTCGATCCAGACCCCTTTTAGGATTCCAAGATATCACGATCACAGGGTTGGGCTGCCACCAGTTTGATACTTTCGTCCAGGCAGTTGATGTAGTTCGGACTATGTTCGACAGGTCTAGTTCGGGAAGAGGAGTTTCTCAGCGGCAGAAAATCTCATCTGACATCGGATCCACTCTTCGTTTCAGTAATCGATACTTTACTCAACTGGACGAGGCAGGAAACTCAGTAACCATTCCTTTCTCTGAGGACGTGGATCCTTTAGGAATTTTGAAGGAGATCAAGGGTGGACTCCATACCTCCGAGAATGAGGTGGCGTACTTTGAACGTGTTGACGTGAATGGAACATTGTATGTGTGGTCCAATCATCAGACCTATTGCGGCTAATTTCCCCATATTTCAAGTCGCTATCATAGGGTTAAACCGGAGGAGATAGTTGCTGGGCTCCTGGTAGAGATCCAGTGTACTTTCTTCGCTGTTCCATCCAAAGCAAAGGAGTACCGATTTATCTCGAAGCTTAGATCTATCTGTATCCTCGATAGAACGGTTGAGAAGGCAAGCATTCCAACACTCAGAGTATTGTCGTTGTAAATTTTGATATCGTTGTGTAGGATGCTACCATTCTTTCTATGGAACAGGTAAAAGCATCTACATCTCGTAGAACAATCAAGCGAAAGGTTGGTTATGGGGTAGAGGACGATGAACCTGAGACATCGGAAGTGAAGCGGATGCGACGTCTATCCCTTTCAGACAAAGTACAAGTTAGTATGGTTGAATAGATTTATCCACGCATGCGAAGTGGTAGTATTGTATCTACGAATGGAGCCGGTACCGAACACATTACAATAACTACACTCTCTCTTCCCATCGGATGGTACCATCATCATTGGGTCTTATTGTAAGCCACATCCTTGCCTCCCGTAATCCCATACCAGAAATTCGGGAACCTATATGCCCGCGAATGTGTGGTTTACAAAACACGGTATGCAAAAATGCAGCGGTATACATGAGTTCTCCTACATCAGCCCATGTACCATCTACAACGACAGTGCTGTCAGGGTCTGGAAGTGTACAGTGGGGTATATCCTCGGCGTGTGCAAGATCAGAGTAAAAGGGGATGGAAATGTCACGTATATCAGGGCACTGCGTCGCGAAATGCATAAGATCAAGAACGTCCATCCGTGAATCTGGGCAAATACGGTTTCTCTCCTTTATCCGAATGTTTTGCAGACGAGGCCAGGATGTGGCCATATCCTTAATGAGTGATCCTGTAAAATCCAGAATACACCCCTCTAGCACAATTATTTCCAAGTTCGAGAGGCGGAAGAGGGGGATAAGTGCTTTTGTAGCAATAGGAGTCGAATGCGTTCCCGCATGATGGCGATATATCATAGGATCTCGGTGTAGTATTCGGAGCATACAAAGAGATGTATGATGGGATAGTGACGAAACAATATCAACCAAATTAGCCTCCACAAAGGCAAATCTGGGATACAGTAATACACTGTATAGTTTTCGTGAATGTATGGACTTGATTATCGTGTCGACAGCACGGGTAGACAGATTATTGCGCCATATAACTGTGAAATGGCATAGACTGGGGAATTTGGAAGAGTCGTCAATGTGGACTGGCATACTCGAATCCATAAGCTCAGAATCAACTTCGATCCAAAGGCGGCACAGGTGTGGCAACATGGAAAGGGCTTGGAGGGCATCCTTGCTGATGGGGAACGTGTTTAAATGGCATTCTACCACCAAGGAATGCATATTCGTGTATTGGGATATCAGCGAACTGAAAGTGATAGCTTCCTTATGTGTTATATCCAGATTCCCATGTGAGAAATGAAACATCTCCAGACTCGGTTGACGTTCAGATAAGAGTTCGAGGAGCCGGAGGGATGTCTTGGTTGTGAGGCCATAGACCTTGAGCGAAATCAATGTCTTGGGAAGGAATAGCTGTATATGGTCGAACAGCGCGACATTGGTAGTATTCCATAAAAGACATCGAAGGTTCGGAAGAAGGGCACGACCTACTCGACCCTGAGCAAGCTTTGACAGGTAAGGGTGATATACGTCGAGCTCATAGTCTAGCCTCTTGATACGTCTGGCATAATAGTCGAATCTCTCCCACTGGGCTGCAGTAGGAATGGACGTGAGGTCATATATCCTCTAAGACGAGTAGCGATATTAGGCCCTGAGTTGAATGTTATATGTGACCACACATACCTGCCGTCTGACCGATAACGAGGCACTCTGAATAGATCTCTCTCCATCCGAATTTTCTTCCTCGTCTCCGGATGACTCTGAATCGAGTCCATCATGGTCCGAATCATAAATGACCTCTCCTGTAGCCCGTGTAGATTCTTCACAATCTGGAGACAACGTATATCTGTTTGGAAACAGATGCACCAAAGGAAGAGGGTCAACCAAATGATCCCATAGGATATCTAAGCCCGGTTCACAAAACGTCTGGCACGTCAGTATAAAATTAACCAAGTCGCTATTCTCTCTTTGAACAGGGTAAACATCCTGACGTAGATCGTAAGCAATAATACGAAGTAGCTCGTCTATCAGGAGGCAGCGGTGCATAGTGAAGGCTGATGATGGTGTATGTTTGTGTTTAAGATGTAAGCTATATCATACCAAAAGAACGAAGGTTGTTTGAAAGCCTAGTTAATCGCCAATGTTTATTGCTTTTATACTTATGTTTCATTACATGCATTATATGTAAATACTACTAGAGGGTATCCCACCGTCTATAGGGAAGCCTATGCCACATTACTCTACCGTCAAGGTCCCTATTCTGGAGTATGCATCTAAGAGCCTTATCCAAATCATCCCTTCCCCCCGAGTCGATCCCCACCAGGTTCAACGATCCAAAAACGATGTATAAGAAGGACGCTGCCAATAAGGCGTTCGGAGATATGGTCCATCCATGATGTAGAGTAATGGGATTAACTTGTCCCCCAGGCCGTAGCTGAGCGGAAGGAAGCTGTCCCTGACCCCTGAGACGGGAGATGAACGGAAGTTTTATTTCGCGAATGTACGGTGTTGACTTGGCAAAGCACTGAAGGTCCAGGATATCAACAGCAGGCCGCAGTTGACCATGATGATCCAACTCGCTGACAATCACGGTAATCAAATTACGCCAAGCTTGAGTCATACGGTACACCAGGAGATCTTCGTACTCCAGCATAAAGCCTTCCAGTTCAAAACTGAAGATGTGGCGCAGGCGAAATAGGGGAAAGATGGTGCGATCAGGAATGTCAATGTCGTAGTCTATTTCCTCGGAGTCGTGCTTGAAATGCACATGGGATATACCCACACGGCCTACGGACTGATGGCCCCCAACAGCCTCGAGGACAGCCTCTAAATCAGACGGGGCGATGTCGTATCGGGGGAAAAGATTCACCACTTTGATGAGAGGGGAAGATATTGATGCGATTATTGAGCCAATGAGCTCCGATGTTTCGGTGTTATCCCATGTTAAGGATATCTCAACGAGGGACGGAAATGGAGACGGGAGAATGAATAGGTGTGGACCCCATGGAGGCAAAAAGTCATCGTCCACGTAGACAGCGAGGTGTTCCAATGTCTGAAGATTGGCCAGAAAGCGAAGGGATTCGAGGGTGATGGGATAGGTCTTGTATGACGTTTTCATATCCAATATACGGAGACGATGGAATGAACATAATGCTTGGGATGCACATTCAACGTCGTGAGGGCTGATGAGGAAAAAGGGGGCGTTGTCGAAATGCAGGTTCTCCAGGTTCGGGCATAATTGGGACAAACGGGTTAAGAGAACATTGCTATTCTCTACTGCACCGATAACCATACCATCCTTGGCGGGGATCCACAGCTCAAGCGTGTGTAAGAAGTGGGAAAGCGCAAAATATATCCTCTGGAGACCAAGTAGGGATTCGGGATACCATACGAGATGACGGATACCTGGTAACAGATTTCCGGGGACTGTCCTGAGACTCCTATAGAAAGTATCGTCGTAGTTATGGACGATGCTTGATAGGAATCTGATCCTCTTGCTATAACTAAGGAATGTAGCCCATGACTCCTGGTGAAGATCTGTGAGCGAGTGAGGAAGTCGATATATTAAGATAGCCTACATCTGGCATGTAATCATCCTCGACATCCATGTAACCAGGTGCAAGTCTCATGAGAGGGAAAGGATCATGAATATGCATCCACAATACGTCTAGACCTGGCTTGCAGAACGAGCGACAAGTCAAAACAAACGCTAACAGATCCGGATTTCGAGCAGCGCTCAACATGTGCAAGTACATAGCAATGTTGAATAATAAATCTTGATTGTAGAGAGCACAATGCATTTCAAGAGCGATATCAGTGAGCAGATTCGTCAGGTAGGGATGGCGGCGAGGAAGGATGTGTGATGCAGTTGCCCTGCTGAAAAACATTTTCAAATATATATATATATATATATACGATATCATCATCATGATAAGGGCGCACGGCGATAGCTGCAGTGATTATATTACGCATGATACTGAAATGGTTGCTTATGAAGTCCAATAAACTAATGTGCCGGCTGTGAAGATCTCCACTACAAAAATGGGATACAGGTTGTACGTTCATGTATTCGGTTTGGTAGTACATATATACATTCATAGCTTCCAATCTCACAGCATAATACCACGGGTCTGCATTTATCGTGCTAGTTGATAAGCTATGCATACAGACTTGGGATATAGAGCTTTGAACGGGGTTCGTTCTGGGCGTTAAAAGGTTCGTGCCGGGCGTTAAAAGGTTCGCAATGGGCGTTAAAAGGTTCGTAATGTCGCGTTTGAAAATGTTCAAGATGCAATGGGAAAGTATGATAACACTCATTCTTATATGTGTAGAGCTTAGATATATGTCTCCAATAGAGTATCCGATGATACATTATCATATGACGGGTATATTACATTAGTCCATTAGGTACTACATATAAACAGTGAGTGAATCAATCAAGATGTAAGGATCGTTGGATGTATCAAGAAATTTAGGAATACAAGGAATACTACAGGTGACAAGAAAGAGTGTGTTCAAAAAGGTAATTGTACATGATGCTGATATATGCAAGAAACAAGAAATAGAGACAAGAACCGACTAATCATCTTCGTCTGCGATAACACGGAATGTGTCAAGGGACCATCCCCACCTGTCCCTCATGTCATTGCGAACTCTTTTTTGTATTAGAAGGGTACATTGGATACAAGTACGACCACTCACTTAATTACGGTCCATCGATCGATGAACCGAGGACTGCTCTTGTGCGGCTAATAAACACCAGTTACGAGGATTAGTATTGCAATTATGGCAAAAAAGACAGTACTCACCCGATGAAGTCCAACTGTAGTACCGCCGCCTCCGACAGGGAACAGCAGGGTGTGTCCAGCTCGTGTCTTCGTGAGCTGCACTCCACATGCCTCAAGAGTCTGCAAATATTTAGTAACGTAACAATAAGTGTGAAGGACGGATACGTACGTTCAAAAGAGCACGATAAGGTACTTCGGTTGGCGCATCACCGAACATACCAGTAATTAGCTGCAGTTTCCAAACGAGTGAGAACGTTCCAAATACACGATACATTGAAACTTACCGCAAAATGAACCGGGCGGAGGGATATAATAGAGGCCATTAGAGACGAGAACGGAACGGAATCGTTAGAAATTATGAACGGAATGTGAAGAAAAAGAAAGGAGGAGAGAAGGAGTATGGATGGATGAAGAGCTGAACGAGCGGGAAACTATCACATAACGCCGCTGTGGGTCCATGTAGGCTCCCGATCATATACGCCAAATCAACGTTCCAAACAAACAACTGACTCAAATCCAATTCTCAGTATCCCGAAGTCGGTTATGCACCGATTGCGATGTTCAAGCTACCGCTGAGCTCGTCTCAATGAGACGAATCCAACGGTAGCTTGAACGTCTGGTTTCGTGCAGGTTTTGTATAACAGTTTCGTCACTAACAGAGCTACCATTCTGCTCTTTCACCTCATACCTCGAAGCGTGAGGTCTTTCACACATGCCTGGGTTCTTCTCTGCAGTGCGAATCCAACGCTGCCTTCCACATCCAAATCGGTGGTGAAATGACTCTTATATTCCATATCTTTTGTACTGTATAACTGAAAATTTTCGGAAATTAGCTTATAGATTGGTCAGTTTTGCTCTGGTTCCCTTGCGGAAAGAAGCTTTAGACTCGTCTACTCAATGCGAGCTCATAGGTGCCTCAACCGTCCCATATGGTTGGGATTTGATATATATAGTCTCATCCATAGAGTTTTGTTACCACAATACAAATATCTTTGTTATCCTCAATACAAAGTTGCCTTTTTCCCACGGTGAGCGAGTCACATGATACAAAGCAAACATAAAACCTTGCATTGGAACTCATGAAGCAATATGAGAGAAACATTGAGGGTATCATTCTGCTCAGAAAGTCCCTGTGAGTTCAACAGTACAAAAAACGATGATATTTTATAGGAAGAAGCAGATGTAAAATGTAAAATACAGATAACCCTAGTTTAGGATCAGACATGAAATCGCGTTACGGTACAAGCGCCCCAGCAAGTCCAGGTATATAAAACGATTCTTCTTCATTCTTCAGGAATCGTAATCATCATAACATCAATCACTCATCACTCCTCCACTATTAATAGGTTTGTTTCGGAGATGTGATTATCGTCTGTCGAACATACATCTTTTGGTGCTATGGTAAAGAACGTCTGATGATGATCCTCCCAACCCTCACCCTCATCAGTACCTTTGGTGGGCTATCTATCGACTAATATTTCAATTATGCACACTGATAAACCGATATATCAGTGGTAGCTGGAGTTACCTCCTTTTGTGTGGAGCGAGAGGTGTCCGAGAATGCGCCCACCAATCTCGTCAATCCTCCTGTATGTCATGATCTCCAACAGGCTGTGTACAGCATGACATTAGTGACTACTGGTATTACCTCCGCCTTGACTTGCTATAAGATGTGGTGAGATCAAGATTTCCTTCTCGTCTTCCATGGAAATACTCAACAATTATAGGGTTTACCGACGAGAAATTGGACAATACTTGAGTGTATCCGAAAAGAAGACTCGTACAGAGAAGGTTATGCTGATAATTGTCGAGTCCGGTGTGTTCTATTTCCTCATACTCGTAAGTGATGATTATATATCAATGCTCATCCTGGAAGTACCTCACAATATACTATTCACGGTAGCTGGAATTTATCATACGTGATATTCCCAAAGTCTCCAATGCTGAATACACAAAGTACACTCTTGCCTTCACTGATCTCATCTGGACTTACATGACAACCCATCTTTTGGTGCGCATATTCACCCGCTCACAATAGCATCTAGGTTAATATATCCACCACACAGGGCATCTACCCTGCACTGATGGTAATCCTCGGTTCAAAACCCGCATATGCCCCCTCCTAGAAGCAGTTGTCTGCCATACGCATAGGCCACACCGCTACACACGTCGAAATTAATATTCCTGAGACTAATGAAGCGGATTACATATCTGGACTTTCCGTAACGTTCCCTGACGGACGAGCCTAAAACGATAGAAAGCTTCATTCCTTCGGCCTCGCTTGAATATCAGATATGGACTCAGTGTTAGATCGGGCCTTGATGTTCATTTTTTTTATTTTTGTTGTTTTTGTGATTTCAAGACGTTCATTGGATGTATCTCAGCACGGCTAATATTTGGGTCGGTTCCTGTGCAACATCGACCGTTCGAACAGCGTTCAATTTAACTTACTGGACATATTGCAGGAGTTGCATACGTACTAGCATGTATCGTCTGGGTATCAAATGATACCTACGCACTTCAGGATACGACATTGTTGAACGGGTAAGCCTGACCGGTCCGTTTAAATTAGCTCTCCTAAATAGTTCGCGTCAAAAAAAGATTTCGGATTGATAAGTAACGTCTATCTTCTTGCTGTTCCAAACTAACCAATGCCTGGGTTGAGTCTTCGTAGTGCTTTCTATTCCACTCTCCTTCGTTTGGTACTCGCTACCCCTTCGTTTGATTATGTCTTGTGTACTCTCACCTGGTGGGGCAGGCCGATGCCTGAATACGATAATTGTGATGTGTAAGATAGGTCTCAAGCGGGTAAGCCATGTTATGAGCACATTGTCCTTCTGTGCCATCCTCGATTGTGAGATATCGAGGATTCCTGCTCCCACGATGCGTCTCCGAATATCCGTAGTGTATCTTAAGCCATATCTCGCGTCACACAGTAGCTTGGAGGAAAAGAGTATGTATTGGGGCAAACTAAAGCCTAATATATGGAATATCATGGCTTCTCGCAGTAGTACTAGCTATAATGCATCTGAAGGCTCCAAATATTTGAACCTATAGACTAAAGTAGAGTGGAAGGCAGAGAAAAGAGAGTATATATGTTTTCTGTATGTCACAACACAGTGGGAAACCATGAAGTCCAACTCGTGTAGACAGTAGCACTATCAGTGTCGCAGAGCTGACGATCATTAAATTCGTCGTCATTCCCAATCCAGTAACAAGAAGCCGAACATTCAGAAGAACTCATTGGTGTTGTCGGTGCGCCCATTCACTGATAGTGTGTAGTCGTAAGTTGTCGGATGGTAGTACCGTAGAGTACTAGAGGTGAAAACAACAACCCCCGCGCTAGCGGATTTCGAGTGGGTGTGTTGTCTACAGGCCTCAGTGCCGCTTGCTCAGTATAACTCAGGTGGCCCAGAGCGTCGACGCGTCGATGCGACTCCGCTGCTCGTCGAGGTTCCGAGTCAAAGGGGAATGAAATTCTCGGGGCGCGAGGGCCAATCGTTTGGGTGCAGAGCGATACGGCTCGCGATCTCCGCAGCCGTCTCCAGGATTCCACGTGAGGGTATGAGCATTGATAAAGGAAGGAAGGAAGAGATAATAAGCGAGATGTTGAGTAGAGGAAGGGATAGGGTCGTGCGTGTTGAAGTACAAGTGGAAGGGGCATGTACAACGCGCGTCCCTCGTCGAAGTTGCTTGAGGCCTAAAATAGAGTGAGAGTTTTACGAATAAGACAGGAGTTACTGCCATGTCGGCTCGAACTTATGGGGTCTCTACTGCAATGCTGACTTTGAGTTTGCTTCTACAACACCTTCAGTCCGTCACATTACAGTACACTTGCTCATACTGCATATCGTCGGGAGACACCCTAACCCTATGCATTATGAGAGATATGTAATATAGAATGAGCGCCTAAAAGATCATGTGACTAAGCAATAGCTTAACGTCAATCTAGTCATGAGAATACACGGGAAAATTTATAATTCTAACATAGATTCAGGTTACAATCTCCGTACTATGGTGATATATGCATTAATACTCATGATTTTGTGTCAGATCTTCGAAATAGCTCAGGTGAAACATCCATTTTTGGAAGGTAAATAAGTTCCCATCCCCCAAATTTGCTCCGTGGTAATGCATAATCGGCCCTCAAGGCTATGCATTATGCAATATGCACATTTCTGCCAAATTCCCCGCCTCCCGAGTTGGGACCCTCCACATTCCAATGCATTATGAGAATTATGTGGTATTACCATATGCGGTATGAGCAAGTGTACTGTATTAGCTTATGAAGCCTTGAGGAGAGCTTCTAAACGCGAATCATATCTGGACTTACCTGTAGCACAATTCGGAAATGAAGACCATCAGGTATGGGTTCCCAAACACGAGTAAACCTAATATACCGCACATCGTCTTACTTCGACCAATGTAGACCACAGTTGGCGTCGCGACTACGTGCATTGCCCGCAACATGATAAAGGCAGGGCCTACTGAGACGGCATCTCCTCAGTTGTCACTCCGCCTTCGTACTACTCACCACCATGTATCCCCGACCGAATCGCGATATCATGATAGCGTGAGTGATATATGTCCTTCATGCTCACTGTGTATTGACCTGTGTTTGACTTTAGTGTTATGGGTGCCACAGGCGCAGGAAAATCAACAGTTTGTGTCTTACAATTCTCGATAAAGCATTTCAATGACAATACAGGGTAGTTCATCAACATGGCCAGTGGGGGACATAATACCGTAGGACATGAGCTAATGTCCTGCACCCAGAGTGTCACCTATTCCAATTGCACCGTAGACGGACGTCGAATCGTCCTCATCGACACACCCGGCTTTGACCACACCTACGTCTCTGACACAGACATCTTGAGAATAATTGCTTTCCAGCTTGAGGTTGTGTAAGTTCTAGATAGCCTATATGCCAGATACGAGTTTTAATCCCGGAATGTGCACCTAGCTACAAGCAAGGTATTACCCTTAGTGGGATCTTATACCTCCATCGTATATCCGATACCCCATTGGGAGCTACTTATCAACGAAACTTTGAAATGTTTTGCAAGCTCTGTGGGGACGACGCCCTGAAGAACGTTCTCATCGTAACCACGATGTGGGGCACCTCGCAGTCCAGTATTGGCACTGAACGTGAGAAGGAGCTCGCCACCAACGAGCGTTTCTTCAAACCTGCCCTCGACAAAGGTGCAGCTATGATCCGACACGACAATACACCTGGACGTGCTCAAGACATTCTTCGCATAATTATGAAGAATCATCCTGCACCTCTGCAAATTCAGCGGGAACTCGTCGACGAAAGAAAGAATATCACCGAGACCACTGCTAGCGAAGTACTCACTCGCTCGCTTACAGCAATGGTCGAGAAGCAGAAAGCGATCCTAGATGAATTGAGGGAGGACCTAAAGAAGTTGGCGGAGAGGGGAAGGGATATAGCGCGTTTTGAGGCCGAATACTGCAACGAGGGAATGGGCAATGAGGAAATGGGTATATTTGGCTGGTTGTTCGGACTTGCGGGGTTTTAAAGTTCGACCTGTGATGGTCAAAGCACTTAACACTCACCGCTTCGGACAGAGAGAGAGAGAGAGAGAGATGTATAAATACTTACAGTAGGCGTTCGCACGTCGGTATGTTTTCAAACCCGGGGGATTGTTTTCTATGAGTCGAGGACCTCGAATACATGTTATACATGGCCTGGTAGTGGCCCAAAGAGGCGTCTGGACGTTGGAAAAAAGTATCTGGAGCTTAGCCAACCACAATATTCTGCCACGAAGCGCGTCCCCCATTCAGTTGACTCGAATTTTGTATATATCCATGACTGGATTTCTCTTCCTCGAGTTATTTGTCTTACATCTCGATACCCTAGACGGTATACAGATCCTGCGGTTATTCAATTCTCTCCTTGACGAAATATATCTCTGTGCGGGCACCAAACTGCGAGATGGACACCGTAAAATATCATTAATCATTTCCTACGTAGATCGTTAATAGGCATTACGCGGAGATGGGAGGTAGAAGCGGAAGCGGGGATAGGGTGAGTGTGCCTCGACAAGTGTCTGAAGCACAATACTGGATAGATAGTAGCTCGATGTGGGAGATAGAGGAAGGGGAGATAGAAAGGAATAGATAGGTTGTCGGAAACACGGGGATAGGGTGGTTAGTCAAGATGAGACGAGAGAGGGGAGATGGAAGAAGAGACATTCAAGTTAAGTGGTATGAGCGAAGACGAAGCAAAAAAATGCAGATGCAGATGCAGAGTTCGTGGCTCCGAGATATGATGAGATGAAGAGTTAGAGAAACGGGGCAAGAACAACAATGGACCATGCAAAGGTGTTCGGTATGCTTGATGTTAGTGCATGGACGTAACATGTGAATGATGAAAGGTAAGATGACTATGCGAGGATGCGGATATGCATTTAGGAACGAGAAAATATGATGAGAAAAACATAAGAGATGAGTAAGTGGGAAACTAGGAGGGAAAACATCAGTCGAACAAACAACAACAGCACCGTCATGAAGAGAAGAAACTTGAGATTGAAGCAAAAAAAAAAAGAACCAAGATTTGAATCGAAACAGAAACCCAAGAAATGGAGATGGATACGGAGAACTCGCTAGTGCAAGCGTGACGGGTGATCAATTTGTAGATGTCAATCGAGGTCGCAGAAGCACCAATGTGTCCAAGTGTATCCAAGAAAGGTGACAGTCAGATCTCGATCATGGCACTTGGGAGTACGCAAGCCACTTGATGCTTCAAGCGTTAAGCATCAAATTCCAAAGCCCGAGACCACTGTGCACCACCTCAGAAGGCGTGATGAACATACGAGTTCCAAGCACGATTTACCAGTCCAAATCGTCGAACACCTTCCCGTGACCCTTAGAGCTGGTACTGGACACGCCAAACACGCCTCCCTCGCTGAAAGCACTTGCACCATCCCCAATCCTGGCCAACCCGCTGACCGCGCTTCCTCGACTCACGGCGTATCTCCTCCCAGCCAACGAAGGTGAGCTGAAAGTGAACGCACTGTAGATACGAGCACGCTCGGGAGTGGAGAATGTCGTGGTAGGTGGTGTGGAGCTGTTTGAGGCGATAGAGGATACGGATGATGTGGGAGTATGCAAAGGGTTCTTTGAGGGTGATCCATTCGCGGAGACCGTGAAAAGGGAGGATGGAGAATATGAGAACGAAGGGAAGAGCGTGCGTCTGAGGGGAGGTGTACGCGTTGGTGTTGATGCGGAGGTTAAAGAGGAGATGAGAGACAATGTCCTCGTTGGCGAGTCGGACAGATCTGAGCTAGGCGTGGAGGCCAACGTCGAAGAGGACGATTTTGATTTCGGCGTTGACGGTAGGGTCGTAGGAGCATCCGGAGATGGATCCTCGGTAGGTGCCAATTGTTCCTTCTTGCTTGTTTGGGAAGCTGGGACGGAAGATCCCTGCATGACATCATACATCAAGATCAGCTAACTCTATCACAACACAAAAACGCGAAACACATACCTCCGTCTTGGCAATCGTAAACAGCGTCTTTAGCTTCTCTCCAGCAGCAACGATCTCTTCATCCAACGAAGTCATCACTTCCCGTGCGTCCCTAACATCGTCACTAGAGTGACTTTGGCAGTACGCCGTCGAGACATCCGCCAGAGGGAGAACAGTGAGTTCGTAGCATCGGGAATCAGCTTGAGCTTGAGCAACTCGTTCTTCTTCCGCTTTTCGAGGTTCTGTGTCTACGTTTCGATGTGACACAGACGAAGATGATGCGGATTCCTGCGCAAGTAGGACAATCACCTCCTTCTCATCCACCTGATCTTCATCTTCCTCGATAACCCTCGAAAGATCAAGAGGAGCCTTCTGCACAGAAGTCTTGACCTTTGCACTTCTCCGTTTCCTCTCCTTCTTTTCCCCAGAGCCAGAACCAGTCACGGAAGAGCTCGATTTCGATTTCCCCCTCGAATTCGACAAACTCGACGAAGACAACCCCGAGGAAGATGACGAAGCGAGAACTTTGCGCTTCTTCAGCTCTGGTACGGTATCCTTCAAAACTTTACTCTTGCTGATCAGAATCTTGGTCGCAAGGACATTTCCAGGTGTCGGCTTGCGTTTCTTGGCGAACGTGTCTTCGAGGCACGGTCGACGACCGGTGATGGGGTCAACGTTTTCTTTATCGCCTGCGGTGACGATCGTGATACGCACGGGTTCTTGCTGAGCATTTTCGCTGAGTGAAAGAGAGGACGATGACGAGGTCCGTGATAAGCTGTGGGCGGTGGCAGAGGTGGACGAGGATTTCGATTTCGGTCGCGTAGAAGTCGGTTCGTCTTTGTATATCACGAATGCGGCTCGTGTAGATGGTATAACGGAGGCAGGCATTATATGTTGAGATTGGAATTATCCAATTTGAAGGGTGTTTGATTCGTCGATAATGTTGTATGAAAACGTGGAAGAGGTGAAATGGGTCAACGTTTGAATGTTGAACGTCGAAGTTTGAAAATACTAAAACACAAGCTTCTTGAGGGCGTTGATGCCTGATGACGATGAAGCTAGGAACGAACGAACCGCGACGCCTTAATTGCACCTCTGAAGAATTCAACCTCCGATTGATGGCACTTCGCGATTCGTGAACTCAACCGCGTTCTTTTGAAGGCGAGTCGCGTCTCGGTCACGTGTGCACGTGCAAGACTTCCTCAAAGTGGTTCCCAAGGTTCTCATGCATATTTACGTCTTTCACAGTGTATATCTAGGGATTCTAGGAAGATCCAGGACTATTTTGACGTAGGCTATTGGTTGGCTTGCACCATCACCTTTTTGTGTCCTTCTGCCCTTTATTGTTTCTTCGATACTTGACATACTTATCATGTTCACTTCCGGAACCGACTCTGATAACCATGTAAGCAATCTATGCAACATGCGTGTATGATGATATTAATAAGGCATTCCCTAAATTTTGTGACATCTATTGCAAACGATCTCGACAGATCGATGCTGGTCGGATATCGGGCAGTGTACCTACAATGGTACAGGGTTATCATGGAGATCTAACTACTGCCAACACCTGGATCGAAGGGCAACCGCTGACCAGAGGTGATCAAGAGACAGAGCCCAATGTTTCGAGCAGTATGTAGTTATTCTCGATCTACCTCCTAATACAACCTGAACGCGTAACAATGTCATAGGAAATGCCAAGCGTTCTCAGTCGTTCGACGAATCACTCGAAGATCGTCCAGAAAAGGTGACCATCCTATTTTTGTTCATGTTCAACCTATGAATTTATGCAAAATGCGCCTCCAGCGTGTGCGACTATTTTATCCCGATTCGTCCACACAATATCAATATGATTCTTTCTATGAGGACGAAGATAATCGTTTCCCTCAGAATAACGATCCCCTCCGTGTCAGCCAGCAGCCTCCTACCTCTCAAACATCTCAAGATCCTTACGCTACAGGCGGCTCAGGCTCTCTCCCGACCAATTCCTTGGAGCGGATGTTTCCGAATCGTCCCGACCTCGCTGCGAGTTTCCAGGAGCTCTTGAGTCAATCTGCAGTTCTTGAGAAAGAATTGCAAGATGTTATAGATTCACTCAGCCAACCGCGGTTTTAGGCTTTAGACTATTCATTGGTCTAATTTTCGTTTCCGATCTGATGATCATGTACTGTGTACTGTTATTCCGAATGTCAGACAGAGTCCTGACTGTAGCTGATTACTATATTAGGAAGGACAGTATCCAAATTAGGCAAGATTCCGTCTGATTTGGTAGTCGTCGCTTTCTTGTTGTACTGAATGTTGTATTAAATGCTTTATGTCAGTCTAAACTTTAATGGAATTTGTAGTACCTCGATATGTCTCGCTCTAACAGCCGCAAATACCACAGGCCACACCGTTCCACACATCATCGAGATTAACGTTGCTAAGATTCATGAAGCGGATATCGTCTGAGACGAGGGTCTAGCTATGCGACTTCTCGCTTCCACCTTGGATTGAATATACCTGACCAGTTATCGTTTTATTTCTCCTAGAAGACGAAATGATCAATAGATCTTAAGATGGTGTGTCATCTCCGTAATCATAAAAGATGTAACATGAACCAATTAAGGCAAAACAACACTCTGATACAGTATTAGTTCGGACGCGTCGGATGGCTCTCGAATTGTAGTTAATATAGACTCAGAGAGCAGCCTTGTCCACACCAGTTTAAGAAAGATCGCTGATCAGATGAGGTCTACGCGTGCAATCGACCTTCATCGAAGTCATTGCATCCCAGTAATCTCAAGTTTCCGGCAAAGCGAGAGACATAGCTTATATTTCAACGAGTAGTATGGGAAACACAGATTACAATAGAATGAAGAAAACATGCATATATGCACAAGACAACAGCAGTTCCAGAGAGGCTCGGGCGGAAAACAGGTGGAAGTAGAAGTAGACAGATCAAGGAGTGAGAGCAGTCAGAGCAGCAAGAGCCATCTTGATCCGATCGATAAACTCCTTCAACCGTTGACGAGTCTTCTCTTGAGACAACGAAAGCAATAATGTCAGTATCAACATCTGAGCGCGTGCCAGAGGCAGACGGATACACCGGCCTACCGACGAAAGAGGGGGATGGAGAAGAGACTGAGAACATGCCTTGGTCTTTCTCTGTTTCAATTAGCTCGTTGATTTCTTTCTCCAGTCTGTCCGCCGTTTTGTCGCTTTCGTGTAAGGGCCGAGCAGAGGACCAGGCATGGAAGTCGAGCATCAACTCGAGGAGCATGAGGCTCAGCTCTGCATTCGGTTCGGAGACAGGAGTTACAGTGAGGATGGCCGAAGAACACTAGGATATAAGCCTACTTTCTTGGAAGTCTGCATCACGTTTGTTTTCGCTGTCAAAGGGTGTAACAATCTTGCCGCGGTGGTCGAAAGGTTCAAAGACATCAGTGATTATTTCGGAGACGCCTCGCTTGACTCTCGTAGAACCTTCATCTTTACCAGTTGTTAGATTATTTAAAGTGGTCTCCATACTGATGTGTGGGTGTATGCGTCGTCTATGATGATGGAAAGCAACAAACAAGGTGGGCGAGATTACTTCCTTATAAGGACGAATTGAAACTCCGAAACGCATCAACAACGCGTCAACAAATTGTCTCTATACTTTCAACATCCTATTCATGCTACCGTTAACTTTGATTGCGTTGCTGGTACTGAGTCTCTGTTCTCGCGGGAAAACCCCTTTGTACAGGCGCACCACTAGTAAGTCGGGAAAACCGGGACACCTGTCATAAGGCCCTAATCCCGCAAGCTCCGGATGCCGCTGCAATCTGAACTCACATCGAGTTGAGATGGAGACTACTTTTGCGGAAATGGACTCCATCTACTCGTGTGCTTATCTTCGGAATCATTCTTTTGGTGACATGTATATCCGAGCTGCATAGTGAGGTCAGGGACCACTACTGACACTTCGGCGGTATGAAATGTGGTGGGCGACACTCGAATGTAAACCCATACCCCGTTTTTGCTCAGGTGACAAAAGGAGATAAACCACTCGCTTTTTATATTCGATGTGTTCCCTCATCTTTTGTCATCCTTCAAGCACCAATAGGAAGGCGAGTGAAGTATCATCAGCAGCCTCTCGAGGAATTTCCCCTTCTGGGCTTCTTCCGGGAAAGGTTTGGACTTGAACCTTGCTATACTTATGGTTTTTCATTTATCATCGATGTTATGGGGGAGGGAAACATCATCCCACTGTAGGAATAGCAAGATAGCACATTTCACATTCGTGCCGCCGCGGGCTACTAGGGCGTTAGGCCTTCAGGATCAACCGGTACTCAAGACTCTAAAAGCGACGCATGTACGCGTACTAGAGCCACAACGCTCACCATGGATAGTCACTCTACTGTCTTGCCAATCTGTCTGACATCGTTGGTATGAGGCTCAAACGATATCATGATATAAGTTCAACTGACTGTTCCTTTTTTAGGCGAGCTGGCAAGTGTACAAGAAATTTGAACCAAACAGCCCGACGGCGTCGTTTATCATCTTGATGGTGGTTCCACTCTGGACCTTCGTCTACCCCAATTCCTTATCCATACTCAATACTATCTTGAGCATTCCCTTATACTGGGGCTTCTTACTAATATTCATCGTCCTCTATCGAGTCTCTCCGTTCCATCCGCTTTCGAAATATCCTGGTCCTATTTCCTGCAAGGTATCGAAGGTGTGGTTGGCATATATTGCTGCTCGAGGAGATATGCATCGTTATGTGAAGACTTTGCATGAACGGTATGGCGATGTGGTGCGCGTCGGTAAGCCTTTCATAGGCTCTATATTTGTCGCCACAGCGGTGGATAATAATTTCTATTCCCAGGTCCTAATGAACTGTCTTTCCGACGTAAAGATATAATTGAACCAATTCTTTCCAACAAGGAACTTCACAAGGGCCCCTGTGAGTTGCGTAAGTTATCTATATGCGAAGACGAACTTTGACCCGCCGTAGATTATGATTTGCGACAAATTGCCGGAAGGAACCCGGTGGATGGTATTAAAGACTATAGGGAACATGCTGCAAGACGTCTTCTTTGGAGTCGTGGAACCAGTGTTTCTATGACTAAGGTTTATACTCAGAGTCTCGTTGTTGGTATCCATGAACTACTCGACGAGCTTCTCAAAAGGCAAGACACAACAATCGACATATCTGAATGGCTGTCATTCACTGCGTACGTTACATTGTATCAGCTCATCTCAACTACTCAGGACTCTTATACTTTCCTGCTAGGACCGACTTTATGGGACGGATGACGTCAGTCGAACATTTCTCGAAGGATTCTTGGTAACATTTCTCACCATCGGATAGATTCAGTACATCTTTCGATATGGTCAAAATGGGTCATGACTCCGTAGGCATCATCAAACCCGTTGAGGAAATTACCTAGTAAGACTGCGCTCAAACAATGAGATGTGAACTCTCCCCTGACTCGCTAATTTTTATCTTCATAGCCAATCCAACATAATCGCACAGATCCCTTGGATTATTCCATACTTAATGTGGCTTCCTCAAGGAAGGAAGGCTCTTAACCAAGGCCCTCGTCTAGGAGGCGATATGGTTCGAAAACGCAGATCTTTAGGAGCTGATACTCGTGATCTTTACTACTATCTCGTGAGTCTTTCGATCTATTTTAATAGAACTTGAACATTTAGTGGAACCCCAGATGGATGAGGCCGGTCTAGAAGATGCCAAACCAAGAGAGACAGACGTACTTTCGGATGGAATCACTGCAATCGTTGCCGGGTCCGACACGACCGCAACTGTCGTCACCAATACCTTGTACTACCTACTCAAGCATCCAGATGTCAAGACACGATTACAGAGGGATATTCGAGGAGCATTTGCCAATAGTCAAGAAGTGTTCGATTATACGAAATCGGTTGACTTGCCGTTTTTTGATGCTTGCATGTGAGTCTGTACGATGATATACCGTAGCAGCAGTAGCTCACCACCTTAACCCATTCAGAAATGAGAGTTTGCGATTGCTCCCACCAGGACTTACAGGTTTCCAACGTCAGGTAGATCCGTCTGGTCCCGGGAAGATGTTCGGAGAGTAGTGAGTTGATTCCCAATGATGCGATCTAGTTTCTTTCTTACAAGATCTTCTCAGTCTCGTACCACCCGGCACCAATGTCTATGCACACCTGTACTCCATCCAACGCGACCCTCGCTACTTTTCGCCTCTTCCAGAAACATTCTGGCCTGACAGATGGTTGGATCAAGATACCTATACCCTTCCAACGGGTGAAAACATATCCAAGGACAATCTTGTACTCAGCCGTGATGCATATTATCCATTCTCGATTGGTCAACAAGGCTGCGCAGGGAGAAACATTGCCTTATTGAAGCTTCGTACCCTTCTCATCGCCATTCTACGTCACTTTGATATACGAGCCGCAGAGGGGGATGGATTGGATGGATATGAAGAAGCCATAAAAGATACGTATGTTGCCCAGAGAGGTTCATTGTATGTTCAGTTGCATCCTGTAGCCGCATAAACTTGAAGTATTTCTCACCTCGTTGGCATTCGATATGCTTCGGACATCTGGACTTAGCGATACAGTAGATTGGGTAAGTACTCACTATTATTCTGTATGACTTGAAATGACCTGGGAAAATTCTCCATGTTACTTGCTTGCTTGCTGCCCGAGATCTTTAACTTCACGATGCTGTGTCTACATGGCTTCATAGTCTAGCTGTGCGAATGTCAAGCGGAGTGCTAACTGCAGCTGATTACTATATTAGGAGGGTCTGTTTCCAAATTAGGTAAGATTCCGTCTGATGATTTGGTAGTCTGCACTTTCTTGCTGTATTGAAAGCTTCATTATACTCTGAGTTTCATGCCAATTTGTGACATCTCAATATAGGTCGAGACTTTAACCATGTGGCAGCCTTGAGACGGAGAAATAATCAATCAGTGTCATCCTACGCGCAGCTGTATAAGTATAAGTAAGTAGCTTAAAACCTCTATTTTAATCTACCAGCATGATAGATTGGCTATATTCGGCTTGTATTATACTCTCAAATATGCTTACGGGTGTATATTAGGCTTACAACATGTCGTATTGCCAAATTGCAATGATTCTTGCAATGTCAAATGGTCAAAAGGCACGTTAAAGTCGGCTATAAATACAAGGAACCAACAAGGTAAATAACGAGATGCTAGCGCAGCGGGTTTACGATCTGTTACGGTCCAGACCAGGCTCGCCGTGGTTATCCTTGCGGAGGTCCTCCCCTACTCCTCTGTCGGTTTGGAGCACAGCCCAGGCCTTCGACCGACACGAGAGGGGCTCTGACCGGACAAAGGGCACTGATCACATAGGACCTTATGTGGGTGGTCTGAGAGCTCGCGAACGTCTCATTTTTTCTTTGCTTTTCTATGCTCTGTTCTTTTGGCGTCTAGACTTCAAGAACATTACTGTTTTAATGAATTATACGCTAGTACCCCATTGACTCGGCTCGCGAAATCAATATTTTCGTAGTTTCCCACTTCCTTCCTCTTTACTCTTCATCTGTGACCGCCGTGATCAACTCCAGATCTTACTAATGGCTGCGTGTAAATCGTGTGCTGGATTATGTTATATGATAATGTACCATATATGGCGTTTTTAAGCGCCAGTGACAGATGGACGCGTTATAGAGCTGTGCTCCTCAAACCCATACCACCACTACCTGCAATCAGCTCTTTTGTCTTGCACATTTCATCGAGTTTCGTCTCTACTCTACCACAATGGCTGCATCTAGAGGAGATAGGAAACCATACAGTGTAAGCAGCTCGCTCTTGTCACCATCCTAGGAAGCCGTAACTCATTGCTTATTTGTTCGAAAATTGTTCCTCGTTTCCCCATTGTTGTCCCTGCTATGTTTGGCTTTATTACTGTCTCCAGCGACCTGCTGCTCGTCCACGGGCTTCAGACGGTGAATGGCTTCACGATCGCGCCCCTGGTGCCGCTCGCAACCGGACAAGAACTAACAACAACAAGACCGACTTCAATCGCGATGCCGACGAGCAAGCAAACATCAGCTCTGAACCAAGCGCGAAACTCGTCGTTTCGAACCTTCATTATGAAATTACACCGAGGGATTTAGCTGTACGTTACATTCCCCTTGCATGTTACTTCATGTTCGCAACCCTTGCCCACCACATTTCTTGACCTATCTATTTCGACATTTTCCATATACTGACTCCTTCTCAACAGGCCGTGTTTGGAGCAAAAGGCACGCTTGTTCGTGAGCCACTCATTAGGGTACGAACCTCCGAATGCCCCAAGTTCTTCACCTAAAAGTTCCGAATACCGATTCCCGATCTTCTCAATTGCATACTACACACTTCTCTCAATGCCTCAACACTTCAAATTCGTCAAACTTGCAACAACAAACGCAGTACGACCGCAGCGGCCGCTCGTCAGGCGTGGCCATCATTACGTATGAAACCGCCGCCGAAGCGTCTATTGCCAAGCAGGAGTACGATGGGCGACTCTGCAAAGGTGTGTTTTTATGCGACTTTTCATTATACATTGTGTATCATATTTGAATACGACCATATAGACCAACCGATGGCAATCGAATTTTACAACCCCGCACCAAAACGCATGGCAAGCGCGCCGTCGCTCATCAACAGGATACAGAAACCTGCGCTACTCGACCGACTTGAGCAAGATCGAGGTGACAAGAATGGAAGGGCTCCGTACGTATTTCATTTGCTTCGTTCGTGATTATTAGTAACCCCAAGATAACCCTTTTACAGACAAGGCCCCGGTCCCGTTCGTAACAGACGTCAACCCCGTCACTCTACAGGAAATGCTCCCAACCCGAACACCAATCGGCCTCCTCGAAATGCGCCCAAGGGTAAAAGGGCTCCCAATAAACCGGTCACGGCCGAAGACCTCGATAAGGAGTTGGACAATTTCATGAAGGAGGATAATAATGTTACTGCTGCGCCCCCTGTTGCTGCTGCTAACGGGGATGTCGAGATGGCTTGAGCTCTCAGATGGAGATACGTTTTCCTGTGTTTTTTCTTCGTTTGCTTTCGACAGCCTGTAATTGTACTTATGGTTCGTCTATGCTAATTTCCTGTTTCTCGTAAATAGAACACCGTTATATTAGACCTCTGGCAAATATGAAAACCTTGAGAGGTTACATAACGTTGTTACGCTCTAAACCAGTCATTGTTCGATTGGTCGGGATAAGAATCTATGGGTGAGTTACTCTGTGTATGATGTCGTACTGCTCGTACTGTTTTGATCACATTCACCACAAAACCTGTGGCAACAAATCTGTTGAATGAAATAATGTATGTATCAAAAATCATCGTCGCTTACGCCATATCAGTTTACTTCGAGCTTGTGCAAACTGCAAAGGTATTTCTATTCAATTCCTAGTCGCCACTCCCAACATGGACGATCAAAACCTGCCAAGCAGCTTGGTACCAAGCGAGGACGGACTTTCAATCCCGTGAACAATAACTCAAGTGGCTACAGGATGCAACTGAACATACAACGGTCCTCGCAGGGTGACGTGCACATCTTTTAGAGCTTCCTCGTACCCATCCAATCTATACCCCTCTGCCGCCTGTATATCGAAGTCACGTAAAATGGCAATGAGAAGGGTACGAAGCTCCAATAACGCAATGTTTCTTCCCGCGCAGCCTTGTTGACCAATCGAGAAGGGATAATATGCATCGCGGCTGAGTATAAGACCGTCCTTGGATATATTTTCACCGGTTGGAAGGGTGTAGGTATCTTGATCCAACCATCTATCAGGCCAGAATGTTTCTGGAAGAGGCGAGAAGTAGCGAGGATCGCGTTGAATGGAGTATAGGTGTGCATAGACGTTGGTGCCGGGTGGGACGAAACTAATAAAAAATAGTAAGAAAGAAACTAGATAACGTCAATCGGAATTAACTCACTGCTCTCCGAGCATCTTACCGCGACCAGATGGATCTACCTGACGTTGGAAACCTGTTAGTCCTGGTGGGAGTAATCTCAAGCTCTCATTTCTGTGTGAGTTGCGGTGGTGAGTTATTGCTGCTACAATATATCGTCGAACAGACTCACATGCATGCATCGAGGAACGGTAATTCAACTGATTTAGTATAATCGGACACTTCTTGACTATTGGCAAATACTTCTCGAATATCCCTCTGCAATCGTGTCTTGACATCTGGATGCTTGAGTAAGTAGTACAAGGTATTGGTGACGGCAGTCGCGGTCGTGTCAGACCCGGCAGCGATTGCAGTGATGCCATCCGAAAGTACATCTGTCTCCCTTGGTTTGACATCTTCGAAACCGGCCTCGTCCATCTATGGTCTCGCTGAATACTCAAGTTCTATTATTAGCGTAGCATGAAAAACTCACAAGATAGTAGTAAAGATCACGCGTATCGGTCCCTAGAGCTTTGCGTTTTCGAACCATATCACCTCCCAGACGATGACCTTGGTTAAGTGCTTTCTTTCCTTGAGGAAGCCACATTAGGTATGGAATGATCCAAGGGGTCTGTGCGATTATATTGGATTGGCTATGAAAATAAAAATCTAGCGAGTCAGGGGAGAGTTCGCATCTGATTGTTTGAGTATGGTCTTACTAGGTAATTTCCTCAACGGGTTTGATGATGCCTACGGAGTCATAACCCATTTTGACCATATCGAAAGATGTACTGAACCTGTCCGATGGTGAGAAATGTTACCAAGAATCCTTCGAGAAATGTCTGACTGACGTCATCCGTCCCATGAAGTCGGTCCTGAAAGGAAATCATCAGTCTAAGAGTAGTTGGGATTGACGAAAACAATCAACGCACGCAGTGAATGACAGCCATTCGGATATATCAATTGTTGTGTCTTGCCTTTTGAGAAGCTCGTCGAGTAGTTCATGAATACCAACAATGAGACTCTGAGTATAGATCTTGGTCATGGAAACACTAGTGCCACGACTCCAAAGACGACGTCTTGCAGCATGTTCCCGATAGTCTTTGATACCATCCACCGGGTTCCTCGCAGGAACCTGTCGCAGATCATAATCTACGGTAGATTAGACTCTGTTTGCGTATATAGATAACTAATCAACTTACAAGGACCCTTGTGAAGTTCCTTGTTGGAAAGAATTGGTTCGATGATATCTTTACGTCGGAAGGACAGTTCATTAGGTCCTGTATATAGGAATTTCCACGATTGCGTCGACATATATAGACTTTCTGAAAGGCTTACCGACGCGCACCACATCGCCATACCGCTCATGCAAAGTCTTCACATAGCGATGCATATCTCCTCGAGCGGCTATATATGCCAACCATACCTTCGATACCTTGCAGGAAAGGGGACCAGGATATTTCGAAAGAGGATGGAATGGAGAAACTCGATATAGAATAATGAATGTTAGCAAGAGGCACCAGTATAGGGGAATAGCCAAGGTAGTGTTGAGTATGGATAAGGAATCGGAGTAAACGAGGGTACACAGTGGAACCACCAGCAACAAGATAAACGACGCTGCCGGGCTGTTTGGTTCAAATTTCTTGTACACTTGCCAGCTCACCTAGAAAAAGCAACGGTTGAGCTTGTATCATGATATCGTTTGAGCCTCATACCAACGATGTCAAGAGAATCGACATTGCAGTAGGGTGTATATCCATAGGGGGCATTGTAGCCCTAGTACGCGTCCACGCGTAGCTTTTAAAGTCTTGGGTACTATTCGACCGTGAAGGCCTAACACCCTAGTAGTCCGTGGGCACGCATATGCAATGTGCCATCTTGTTATTCCTCCGGTGGAACGATGTTTTCCTCACCTGAAACGCGGATAGTATATAAAAAGCCGGGAATTTAACAAGGTCAGAGCCTGAGTCTTTATCGTAAGATGCCCAGAAAACTCTCTAGAGGCAGCTGATGACGGTTCACTCATTCTCCCATTGGTGCTTGGAAAGATAATACAAACAAGAGGGAACGCATCGATAGGTTCATCTCCTTTTGTCACCTGAATGCAGTGTGAGCTTACATTTCAAGAAATTTCAAGAGTCACTCACCACACTCAATACCACCGAAGTGTCAGTAGTCATTGAGCTGACTGGTTTTTATTTTGGCAGCTCAGGTATATACGTCATCCAGAAAAATCATAATCATTCCGAGTCGAAGCACATGAGTGGATGGAACCCATTTCAGCCAAAGTAGTGTCCATTCCAATTCGATTGAACCCTCATCGTGAACTTGTTCAAATTACAGCATCCGCAGCTTGGGGGTTTGGAAATTGGAGCCTTGTGACCGACTTGGATGTCCCGTCCCGACTACATGATTCTCCTGCAAAGGGAGTCTTCTACATGAGTAGAGGTTTGGTACCAGTAGCGCGATAAAACAGATCAAAGTCGGTGATCGCAGGAGTAGAATGTCGCAACCTGCAGGTAAAGAAACTTGAAGCTCGCTCTATTGAAGTAGTTGATGCGTTGCTGACGCGTTTCGGAGTTTCAATTCATCCTTATAAGGAAGTTTGCCCGAGTACCTTGTTTGTTGCTTACCCCCACCATAGACGACGCATATACCCACGAATTAGCATGGAGAGCATCTCGAATAATCCAGCAGCTAGTAAAGACGAAGCTTCTGCGAGAGCCAAGCGAGGCGTCTCCGAAATAATTACTGATGTCTTTGAGCCCTTCGACCACCGCGGCAAGATTGTTACACCCTTTGACAGCGAGAACAAACGTGATGCAGAGTTTCAAGAAAGTAGGTGTACATCCCCCATCTTCAATGTGGTCTCTTTCTCTGACCTGAATACAGAGCTGAGCCTCATGCTCCTCGAGTTGATGCTCGACTTCCATGCCTGGTCCTCTGCCCGGCCCTTACACGAAAGCGACAAAACGGCCGACAGACTAGAGAAAGAAATCAACGAGCTAATGGAGACCGAGAAAGACCAAGGCATGTTCTCAGCCTCTTCGCCACCCCCCTCTTTCGTCGGTAGGCCGGTGTATCCGTCTGCCTCTGGCACTGGCTCGTGCGTTGATACTGACATTATTGTGTTCGTTGTCTCAAGAGAAGACTCGTCAACGGTTGAAGGAGTTTATCGATCGGATCAAGATGGCTCTTGCTGCTCTCACTGCTCTCACTCCTTGATCTGTCTACTTCCACTTGTTTTCCGCCCTCGTCACTTTGGAACTGCTGTTGTTCTGTGTGTATATGCATATTTTCTTCGTCCTATTGTAATCCGTGATTCCCTGTACTACCTGTTGTAATTTAAGCTATGTCTCTAGCTTTGTCGGAAAATCGAGATCACTGGGGTGTGCCGAAACATGTCAAATGAGTAGTGCTTGTCTTCATCCTTCGCTTCAGACTCGTCAGCGAGGGTCGCCATATGTTCAGATACAACGCCCACTTTATGAATCTTAGAAACGTTAATCTCAATAACGTGTGTGGCCATGTAACCTATACGCATGAAAAATAAGTTCTTTTTCGTATATGCAGTACCTGCGGCTGTTGAACCGAGACGTCCTGAGTGCGTATGTCTTGGTTCATCGTGTGTATTGAGATAATTGACTCTTCCAGGCATGATCGCTGTGAGTTGACCAGGATCACCATAAGTGCAGGGTATATCCCCTGTGTGGTAGATATAAGTATAAGTATAAGCTTAGATGCTATTGTCGGTGTGTAGATGCACGCACCAAAAGATGGTTTGCGATGTAGGTCCAGACTAAATTAGCGAAGGTAAGATTATATTTCGCATATTTAGCGTTCAGGACTTTAGGAATGTCACCAATGACAAATTCCAGCTACCGTGAATAGTATGTTGTTAGGTACTTCCCGGAGGAGCAGTAGTATGTAGTCATCACTTACGAGTAAGAGGAAGTAGAGTACACCGGACTCGACAATGATCAACATGATCTTCTCTGTACGTGTTTTCTTGTTGGATCTACTCAGATGTTCTCCGATCTCTCGTCGGTAAGTCCTAGAATTGCTCAGAATATCTATAAACGATAAGAAGGACATCTTGATATCTCACCATGTCTTATAGCAAGTCAAAGCAGTGGAGATAGCAGTAGTACCTAATGATAAGCTGTACACATCTTGCTGAATATGATGACAGAAAGGAGGTGTGACGAAATTATCAGACGTCGACATATCTCGCGCGACACAAAAGGATAGGACCCCGGCTATTCCTGGCGTGTTGATGAGCATGATTGAAACCATAGTTGATGAATAACCCACCAAAGGTGCCAATGAGGGTGAAGATGGGCAGGATCATTATCAGGCGTCCTTTACCGTAGCACCAAAAGACATATGCTCGCCAAACGATGATCACGTCTCCGAAACAAATCTGTTGGTAAAGGAGTGATGAGTGATAAACGGTAGGATGACAAAGACATGATGGTACCATGTATGCGAAAAGCGAATTGGAGATAGAGTAAGGTAGGTTGAAAGTCGACGCATACCTGTCGGAGAGTGACAGGGGGAAAGTTGAGGTGAGGGTCAACGTTATCTCGCGGATGGCGTTGTTGACATCAAGGACACACCCTGCGGTATCCAACAGGAATATGATAAGAATGACCCCAAACATAGTCACTGACAGCCTAGAGCCTTTCCGGCTGTACATATTTGTTTTTGGTCAGTAGGAGGCAGTTTGTCAAAGTTTAGAGAGCGTACAACTGGATCCGTCCAGCCATGATCACCAAGATGAAGAAGAAGGCTTATGGAAGATCAGCTTGACACGATACAAAGGTCAGATGCGTGTGTGTACTCACTGTACATAATGGCCTCCACTACGAGACACACAATGGTTTGAGTAGTCTCATGGCCGATAGAGGTCAATGCATCAATATCGTCCTGTGAGAGTGAAGACATGGGGGTAAATGTAGTGGGGACCCTGGTTGTGTCCCAATAGCTCGCATATATACTTGCTTCGGGCTCTCAGAAATAGATTCTTCGAAGTAGAGCTGTTAGAGCAGATATATACCAATAACGATCATAAGGTTATTGACGATCGAAATTTCTACATTTCATATCTGCAGTGATTGTCTCCGATGCAGAATGTAGCCGATCATCAATGCGGGCAGCGGCTGTCTCGGTCTAACGGACGCAAGCTGGTGAGCATTATCAGAAATAGGAGGTACCAAGCTAAAGAATCAAACCCGCGCGTTGCTTCAATATGCTTAGATATAAACTACGAGAAGAGCCTCAGTAGTTGATATCCCTTTGTTGTCCCATTGAGTTAACATTCCGGAGAGAGAGAGTTGCTTGAGCAGCATCGAACACTGCCTTGGAGATGTCGATGCGCTTCGGAGTTTCAATTTTCAATCTCCCATATGTTGAAAGGTCTTCCGCGCAGGATGCATTCCCATTCTATTGTTTCGTTATGATCAGCATGGAAATCGGAAAGCTAAAATCAAAACTAGAGAAACCCGAATCATTTAATGATATATATTGTTACTCCGTTCACATTCTAAGCACCTGCACAAGTACAAATAATTCATCACTACCTTTAGTAGTTTATATAGCTCATAGAAAGCTATGTCTCTTAGAAGGAGAAACCCGTTGAGACAAATAAGTGCATTAGATGTTGAGTCAAATGACATACCTAGACAGATGTTGACACTGAGAAATTCGTGGAAGCATTTTTACTTGCTTTTCTGATCATCGGTATGCTTGTAGCGATTCCACCCCAGTCGAAATAACCCGCCGGATTGAGGGTCCCCCCAGGACTTTTGACCCCATTAGGATTCGTGACCATCGGCTGCTCCTGTCGGCTTGATCGAGAGCCCCAACTCATGTACAGGAGCATTCCACATATGATCATCAAGAATGCGTAGACTGCCCCTACCGTAATTCGGGTGACAAGACTTGTCTTGAAGAAGAATACGAAGGAAATGGCCAGCAAAAATGTCATCATACTGCGAAGATGATATCAATATTTTGAGATGACGGGAGAAAGACGGTAAGCACCTCCAGATAAAGCATGCTATGGGTACGCTAAACGCGAGAGCCAGAGTTTCTAGGCCAAGAAGATTCATGTGGTTGCACAGGTAGTTTATCATCTGCGAAGTACTAACGTCACTGGCCTGAGTGTATAGTCGAGACGAAGGAACGTACGTTCATCTGTGCAGAATGTCGATTGCCTAAATTACCTGTCAATGGACGATGTCGACGACAGAGTATCTGGAATGCAATATATGCAAATAAGCTTAGTAGCGCAGATACATAAGATGCGATCTGTGCGGCCGATTTGTTCGTCGTTGTGGCCTGATCGATACTTTGAATAGCGAGAAATCCTACGTTCGCGGATAATAGAACTGTCGCCTGTAAATGATACGGTGAATATTATCCTAAATAAATAGACATGATAAATTACTGGTGTCGTTGAACCATCCCAATCGTTCCCGAGTTGAGTGATGAACTCATTCCATAATTTGATATTGACGGTTGGAGTTAGGCCATCATCCTTCCAAATCTCCCGAAGATCACTGAGATAGACGTATGGCATCCAGAAGAGAAATGGTGATAATAGTCTGAACCACCACGAGTAAAATCTTTGTTTCCGGGACTTCTCGCTGCGGGCACGATTTGTAGATGGTGTCACGGTAGAGTTAAAGCCAATAAACCTCTGCCAATCTATGTCGAAGTGTTAGCGAAGCGGTGAAATAATGCATATTACAAACTCACATAAAGCTGAGAGAATACGAGCTTATGCAAAGCAAATTATGAAAACGTCGAATTCATCTGATGAATCATGCCTACCGATGGCTACCTCCTGTGCATTAGATCGTATCTCTTTATCTGTATCGAAGTTTCAGTTTAGCTAAGGTAAATTTCTGCGTGAATCGTACCTTGAATATTACGGAGGATCTCTTCCATTTCCTCGATAAGCTCATTAGTGTACCCTAAAATCAAGGTTCCGGACATAGTTAATTCTGTAGCACAGATATAAGTCTCGAGTATAAATAATGTCGTGAATTGCGACGAACCAGCCCATCCACGGTTGAGAAATTGGATGATATCAGCCCTACTGAATCTTTGGGCTATAGGGAAAAGCTGAAAATGGGTCCTTGGCACGCATCGTCAGGTGGGTTCGGCTGGTATGTGTGTCAGTGGCTATAACGATGGACGGGGGGGTACACGAGCCTGATGGTGAGAAATGAAGTTACCAATACTGGTATCGCATCGCATAATCTAACAGAGTGGCTCTAGAATCGCATACCAGCACAGGACTGATAAAACCTTACCGAAATGCTCATCGCATTGAGCTTGGAACTCATCCGTGGTAATTCGACAAAGTTCCATGGAGTCGGCCCATACCACGGATTCGTGTACTTCATCTGTATCGATATAATACCCCACCTCCAGAACACCATCGGGAGACTGTTGGAAATTTAAGATGTAGTAATATTTACTACTGTCATTCCCGAGCCTTTCTCGTAGCTTCTGACACGCACTCTCGAGAAGCTCGGTGCAGTTTTCTTGTGCAGGATCACGGATGTCGACGTATGTCAATATACGCTAAACACGTGCTGAGCACCTTTCAACGGGATGGGTGGCATATCTACGCAACTTACCTTCATATCATCTGTGCATCGGTAGAAGGTTTTGCCGTCTGGATGCGCTTTTGCTTCCCATTTATCGGGTAGAGTATGTGACCTGTGGTATACATGAGGATGTCGAAAATGGTTATACCAAGTGCTCTTACAGTGAATGAACAACCGTACGCCGAGGTCCAGGAGGGAGCCGACTACCAATAGACAATCGGGAGTTGACGCTAAAAGTGGAATATGATATCAAGCATAATCCTATATCAAGATTACTATTACATGAAACATACGTCTGACTCTGCTCCTGTACCTGCTGCATGAGCTCCAAGGGTGTGATAGGTTTTAGCGATACGTTGTCTGCTAGGTTTGAGGGCATGTCCTTGGACTCCATGTTATTGCTATCGGAAAATTTAGATGACGGAAGGTAAGATAGCGACTTCATAGTGAACACATACTGAGTATGAGATCAGATGATACCCTAGTTATATACGAGCATCCTCGGGGCAATTCGAACTGCAGTTTGAAACATGATCATCCCCACATCTTTGATAGAACCAAGGATGACAGGCCAGACCACCAACCAACCAGCTATTTACAGGCACAGGGATTACCAATTCAAATAATCAAAGTTAGTAACGTTTTGCAATTCGAAGTTCGAATCGTGCATCAGGGTCTCTGGACAACCGTAGCACTCGCCCATAACGAATGCTATCGCTGCCCCCGCTGCTCAGCATGTTGTCATCAGACAGCCAAACACGAATGCCTGTTACGATATCTCACTACTCTCCCCATGCTTGACTTGCTCTAAGAAAAGATATCAAGTCGACCTCTAGACGCATTCCAAGCATGCTCTTGACAGGTATCACTTACTGATAACATTCTGTCAGCCGGGTTAGTCCATATGGTTAACTCACTTCTCTCAACTGACTTTTGACATAGCCTCTGTCGGATAAGCTCTCTTCATGAATAGACCCTGCAAGATGGCGGAAATAGGACACATGGACTCGGAATTACCTGGCAACGTATCAATCAGAAAGGAAACATCCTTGATGCTGTTGATGACGAACCTACAATATTTTACGTTATCGGGCACGTAGCAGAGCTCTAGAGCCCCAAACTCAAAAATAGGATAAACCAGCCATAGAGAGAGAGAGTTGAACCCGATTTATTGATTTTTTTGCTGCAGGGGCGGTTGGTTAGTGTGATGGAATAAATCAATGATTCAAGTTGTTGACGTGTTGTTGATGTATTTCGGAGTTTCAATTCATCCCTATAAGGAAGTATTTTCGCCAACCTTGTTCGTCGCTTACCACTACCATAGACGACCCATGTCAAAATGGAGTCTCTACGAGAGCTAAGCTATGGATCTCCGAAATGCACCCCTCGATACCGAGAACAAACGATGCAGAGTTCCAACAAAGTAAGTTTACATTCCTCATCTTCACTTTGATCGCTTTCTCGTACCAAATACAGAACTGAGTCTCACGCAACTTAAGTCGGTGCTCGACTTCCACGCTTAGTCCTTTGTTCGGCCCTTACATAAGAGCGACAAAACCGCTGACAGACTGGAGAAAAGAATCAACGAGCTAATGGAGACCGAGAAAGACCAAGGCATATCCCCAGTCCCCTCGCCATCTCCCACTCTCATTGGCAGGGCGGTGTATTTTTCTGCCTCTGGCACTGGCTCAGACCTTGATCCTGGCGTTATTGCTTTTCATGTTTCAGGAGAAAACTCGACAATGGTTGGCAGAGTTTATCGGTCCGATCAAGACGGCTCTTGCCACTCTGATCGCACTTGCTTCTTGGTCTTGATATGTCTACCTTCCCTTGTTTTTCGCCCTCATCACTCTGTTGGAGACCTATCTAATATTGCAGTGAGCAGTGATGAGAATGCTAAATTACAACAGGAGAAAGAAAACATATATGCACAGAATAGCTTCGCCAAAAAGATTGGTACTACTCGGAATGCGATGATGTTGATGAAAGTCGAGCAGCAAGATGCTTGCAAAGGACATTCCTTGTGATTGTCGAGGTTTACTCGTTGAAGGTCCAGAATGTGGTATTTTAATCTTCTACGGGTCATAGAACTCAGTCGACATAGCTACTAGTATCCACGTAGTAGGTCGTCTATTCTGTATTCTATCCTGTGTGCCATGTTCCCCCATTCGAATTCTCTATATATTCGGCACTCAATGGTCTAAACACGATTAACTGTCCTAAAACACATATGCCCTTTAGAATTATTCATAACCCATGCAGACCTTCTCAGAGCACCAAGAAATCGCTGGTATATTGGTAATACCTCACAGGAGCGAGTTGCTCTGGCGCTCTTAGCACAGCACCAACTGGAATAATATCGCTCACTGCTTCATCCCCAATTTGACCTCAATGTTGTACGCCGGATGAAGGAACGAAGCTGAGGGGCTGTACTTTCACGACACGTAAGTCACAAAACGCAATGGCGAACTCTTTAGGTGATCGATGGCCACTGCTCATAGTAACCAATATTCCCTCTTAGGGCAGGCATTGTATACAGTAGATGTATATCTACTTCTCTTGCCCATCCTCGCCCCATCCCTCACCCCTTAGTTTGTTCTAAACCATGTCTTCATCACAGGCATCGAACAACGGCGCTAAATTGGTAGCGTTTCTTATAGAGAAAGTGTGAGTTGGTATAGTCCATTGAGTGCGGCGAAATTTATAATAATCACCCGTGGTCACCTCAGGCGACTTAATAATGAAATTGGCAGTGCTACGGACACTCTGGTTATGTATGACTACCTCCTTAGTCTGTCAACAGAAATTCGTTGCATCTGGAAACGAAAATTCTCTGCTGCTACCATCCTTTACTTTATAAACCGCTACGGCATTATATTCTATCGTATCACGGAGGTTATTCAAGTTGTCTCATTCAAGAATCCAACTGAGGCCGAAGCCGACACGGTACGCCTTCGGTCATTTCCCGTGTATGTATACCCATCATGCACTTTGTTATATTAACATAGATGTATGTGCTCAATTTACAATCTATCTATCGGATTCTAAACAATTTGCAGCTGTAACGTTGTTTTCCGCATCAATCAATGTGTGCTATCAGTGGTGACCTTAACGATCCCAGGTGAGTATTCCTTTTTCATATCGAACATTTACAGTGACTTACTATTTAAATAATACTGCCAAACCTAGCATTCCTCGCCTTACGACTCTATGCTATTTGGAATAATGATATCAGAGTATTTGTGGGCGTTTTCTGTCTCAGCATGGTTGTTCCCGCTTTAAACATTGTGTGTAAATCCATCTTTATCACATCAGTTTGCTAACGCAAAGGGCAGTACTATCTCAGTGCCAAGAGGATTATTGCATTGCCCTCACCTCTCGTGGGCTGTGGTGAGATTGTCAATCTAAACTCGGACGGATTCGTACAACAATTGTGAGTCTTTTGCCGCTGCATTGTGATACACATCTTCATATTGCTTTGTAGTCGTAAATATCATCAAAATATCTTTGATCGCCGTTTTGACATATTTAATATAGTTCCTATCTTCAACGCTAGTTATTCTATTATCTTTGCAGTAGTGATCATGGTCCTCACCTGGGCCAAGACCGCAGCCATTGTAAAGATGTTTTCGGCCGCTGGTCTCAAAATGCGGCCGCGCACTAGTTTGGTCTACATGCTCCTTCGAGATGGTACGTCCGCCATGCTCATCATTATTGCAACGACATGACACATCAGTTGAAGGCATAAGCTACCTTGGGTAGGAATCAATTCATTGCTTTCCCAGTGCTAACCTCAATTCTATATCTTCCTTTTATCAAGTGTCATCTCTTTAGATAGCCTTCTTCGTCTACTCGGAAACCACGTCAAAGTGAGAGCTTTTTCTGATACAGAATTTCTCAGTCGCTAATTTATGATCTAGGTTCTCGGAAGCTCCCCCGCCATCACTCAGGTGTAAGTTGTGAATATGACCTTCGACTCTCACTCATGAAACATCCTAGCATCCAGTCTATTCTAATGTCCCATTTCCTGCTCAATCTACGGAGTGTCTATATGTCACCTTCTGGGGCGAACCCAGATAGTTCCGGAAACAGTCTTACACCCACATACTCCAGTATGATTGTGGGAAATCTGGGTGCTCCATTGAGAGACGTATACGATCCTGATGAAGAAGAGGATGAAGAGGAGGATATAATCTACGTTGCTTCAGATCCCCTTCTCGTTGGACTCGACACGACCACATCCGATGCAGCTGGGCTCTTGAACACGAAGGTGACAGAGTCAGGCATGTGTCCAGACAATATCTCTATCATCGATATCAAAGCAGAATGCGGCCAGAGTGGCAGGTGTGTTTGATAGTGTTACCCAGTTTCGTTGTCTCAAAACTGACCATGTTATTGCTCAGTGTTTGAGCTCCTTAGAGTATCAGTATTTTGTATAGATGTTTTATAGAACCGTTTCTATTTTATGCTGTATTGAGTGTCATCTGTAGTGTTCGGACAGCGAATGAATTCGATTGACTCTTCGGATGACAATGACGAGGGTCATGCAACGATGAATGAGTCAGTGATTCTCATGTACAGCATTCAGTAGCGGTAACCTATCCCTCATAAATAATGCATAATTACCGAGGTACCTTGTATCAGACATCATGTCGTTGCCGGGAAACTCATTGGTACAGGTATGGATTCGACGGTTCACTCGACTCAACGAGTCCTCAAATGCTCTACATGACAATGTTCCCACGGTATCCGTAGAGTAATAGATTCAATAGAATGGTAACCTTAAGTTGTCTAGCGACAACTAACGACGAACGACATACTACGTTGTCCTGCATAGTGCTGACAAGTTACTGAGACAGGGTATATCCTTAACCGAATACTGACGAAGTCTCAAGTAGAGCTTGCTTTAACATGGCTGGGACAGCCCAGCATTGCTCCTTCGTTCTCCTGGCCGACTTCGACATTGACAAGGGTGCCCAACTTACCTATCAGTTCCCTCAACCATTAGGCATGGATGAAGGGCGAGTAATCAGTATCTCTACTACATTACTCGACTAACAGTGAATGCACAGGCTTCTTGCCAACTTGATGTTGCCAGACGGAGCGGAACGCCAACCGGAGGATTGGACGATATTCTTCTTGAACCAAACCCCATTCAATACCATCAAACCCGTTCTGGCAGATGACTCGGAAGAGGGAGGAGAGCTTCTATATGTTCTGAATCTTGTGAGGACAAAGTTGGACAAGACTGTACGCAGGTACGTCGGTCAAGTTCTGTCATGTTTTCTCGAGATACTAAATGTGTTAGAGGCGCGATCGTGAAAGCAATGGCAATATGCACCCGACATTCATTTATCGAAATCTTCAAGGTCATTCCGAATCGCGTCACTACGCTTCTGGCTTGTCTGACTCTATCACAAACAGCCTGTGCTCCTCATGGCCCTGGAGAACTACTTCAATGACCCCTCGCAAGACTGTCTCGCTGGACTGTTCGACGCTATCAACTCCATTGACATCTCCAAAGCCCCTGTTCTGACTCGACACGAGAAACTGATTATGCGGACGAGCGAGCGGAAGGATGTATTCGTCGAAAAGTTTGAAGACTTGCTGCGGCCGAACAACGATTCCAACGCGCACATATCTGTGAAAACCAGTTCCACGAATAGCAAACATAAAGCTACGTCTTCCCAAGGATCCCACTCCAGTTTCGAAGACGGCATCTTGAGAGCGAACGCCAAGAAGAACTCGAATGCCGCCGCCAGTTCGACGAGCCTTCATTCTCAACCCCAACCACCTCCCAACCAACCTTCGCCCTCGAATGATTCCTTCTCTTTGGACGGAAGTGCTGTGTGGGTAGGGGATGAATCTGGGTTAGACCAAATTGGTCCGGGTGGTTTTCCAGCAAACCATACGTATTCAGTGGGTAGTGGACGGGGACGACGGTCGACAGATGCCTCTTCATCTGCCTCTTCCTCTGGATTTCACGGTGGTGCCAAGAGTACGGAAGCGAATTTAATCTCCACTACAGCACACGATCCAGCGTCGCTGAAGGATACGCATTTCTTCCCCGCCGTAATGGAATACAACGAACATAGGATACCCATCAAACTCCCTATGGCGACGTTCGCTGAGGAAGTCGGTGATGTACGTCTCTCTAACTCTGTTTTTATTTTTGCCTTTCACGACTAATCTCCACGCAACCAATAGTATTCTCTGATCCAACTGGTCCAACTTTTCTCGGGACCTAACACCGTCGTTTCCGGTCCTATGCATCCCCATCTACATACATCCGGTGCCCAAACTCATCCCATCATTATTCTCTTCAATGCTCTAGTGACGGGCAAGAGGATCATTTTCTTAGGACACCACCGTCCTGCAGGTCAAGTGTCCAGTTATGTTTTGAGTGCTTGTGCGCTCGGTAGTGGATGTGGTGTTGTCCTCCGTGGCTTCATCAAACGAGCGTTTCCCTACGCCAACTTGATCAATAGGGAGGAATGGGAGAGTATGTACGTAGCATGCTTATCATCATATCTTTCCGGATTAGTCTGATTCCTCCATTTGATACAGACCAGCCTACATTGCAGGTGTAACAAACCCTATCTTCGAATCCTCCGGCTCTTGGGATCTCCTCTGTGACGTCGGCTCCCCAAGAATGGTTGTTCATAAGGACATTTTGATCAACCATCCTGTGACTTCAGGCCAACCATCTATGATCACCCGTACAGGGACGCTCAAAGCAGAAGCTTCGGCAGGAAGTGAAGAAGAAATGGTTCGTTTGAGTAAGGATCTCGGTGTGAATGAGAAGAGGGGGGATATGACGAAAGGCAACGATACTGACAATATATTCATGGAGGATGTACGCTTTCAACGTTTCTTTGTGCTCGATATTCCCACTAATCTATATCATTATCTCAGATCACATCTGCCATCTCATATCATTATGGCGAAGCCCACGTTCGTGCTCGATTTACTGAATACGCAGCTCGGTTCATCCGTCTTGCAGCCCGATACGAAGAAGACGTATTGGGACAACAGACCGCTATTGGGTTCCCCAGCTCGCAGTATTCAGAACGTATAGGCGATCACCCGAGGTTGGGCAGTGGATTGTCTTTTACGGATGACGCTGCTGGAGCGAGGGAGTTGGCCTCCAACGCTTCGAGGATTGAAGCCTTCAGACGAACGGAAAGTTATCACTTATATCAGGAGGTAAGTACTCCAGATATAGATGTCAATTTGTTACTTTTTCTCATTTTGATGTGTTGTAGGATTTTAAGCAGAACTTGGTGGAAAATCCAATGCAAGGGTTTGACGTTCCACATCAGCTATGGAGGCTCCGGCATGCCAAACGGATATCGGATGGTGAAGCCGAATTGATCATGAGGAATATAGCTGAGAACCTTCAGACGTATGATCAAGTTACCGAGGTGTGTTATTTTTCTTCTCCTAGTTGTGTTGTGCTGAATTCGGTTTGCGTAACCTAGCTTCTCTCATATCTCCCACCTCATCACAATGGTTTACTACCTCTCAGTTTCGGTCTCTTCCATCAAAGCGAGATCATTCGAGACCTCACTGTGGATATCTTCAATGAGCTTCGGTCATATACCGTGAGTTTCCCCTTAGCTGTTTGTTATACCCTACGACTTGTTGACATCCTTCTCCCTTGTTTAGGTTGGTGTCCAATTCCTTCAATCATCAACCACTTCCAACGCTACGCATATGTCCGTCAAGCGCATGCACGCGAGACGAAACTTCTGAGAGAACAGAACAACATGCTCGGTATTCCCGTGATAGGAATGAGCAGGACTCCTTCTAATCGGAGTGAATCTAGTTTAGGTGGAGGCTGAGTTGGACTGCGAGCAATCGTAACGGGAGGTTTTTGATATAGGTCAAGACTTGTATTTTGTGACATTTTATATATAATATATACCCCACTTTCAGTTCTGAGATCCCGGCATCATCATGCTTCTCGTAGTACGTTTCGTGAACTACATACGTATGGTCATGCTGTGACGATGTATACTTCGAGCTATACTACACTAGTATTGCGGCTTATATGTCCACGAAGGGAAAGGCGATTGATTTTCCTCCTCAGGGATGAAAGAAATGATCCACGGATATTGTTTTGTGTAAACGGGTTCGTTCCCCAATCCATATAAAGTATCCCGCTAGTAAGGATAGAGAGGAACAGAAGCAGGATCCATTGATGATACGGCCTGAGAGGTGAGCATGAGCGAAGCAGTTGTATAACGTTGCAAACGCGAAGATCAATACGCTAAGAATAGCCAAGTCAATATTCCTGTATTCATACTGGGATGCAGGGTAAGGGGGTGGTACCTCCAGATGAAACAACCCGCAGGTATGCTATATGCGAACGCTGGATATTCTAATCCATAGTAGAGGTCGCTTTTTCCTTTGAGATATATGGCCTGGCGGATAGTTAGGTTTCATGAACAAAACGGTGAAGATAGTGATGCTCACGACTGCAGTCACATCCTCCTGTTCTACCATAGTATGATACTGACGGGTCAGGATTTGGCCTACAACATAGGAAGTCAAACTGAACATCGTTGAGGCATAATAAGCTACTGTCGAGACAGAGTCTGTTGTTGTTTCCGTAACATAGATGTTTTGAACAGCGAGAGAGCCTGCGTTTACTACAAGGAGAACGATCGCCTGAGAATAATTCATTAGCCAACCTGAAGTTTCATTTGGATATCGTTTATATGTACCGGCATTTCCGACGACTTCCAATCCCGTATGAGTTTGTTCATGAATTTGTTCCAAGGTGTGTAGTTTACCGTATCA